>MU388878.1:0-222706 GCA_022578795.1 Xylariaceae sp. FL0255
ACACCCCCCCCACCCCCCCACCCCCCCCCCCCCCCCCCCCCCCCCCCCCCCCCCCCCCCCCCCCCCCCCCCCCCCCCCCCCCCCCCCCCCCCCACAATCGGCGATCAACCTCAACAGCGGAGTCACATTCGCATTCGTACGTTACGTCAATTGCGTCAGTAGGGCGCACAGGATCCAGGCTCGCGCCGTCTATTTTGAACTTTCACCCTGCCAGTGAAAAGCCGTGAGCCATTGTCGACTTCGCGATTGGCGATCTTTATTGCGCAATGCATACATACTTGTTGCGGTCAGCACTGCAGATCTCACCCACATATGTTTAGCAGGCCCTAGAGCTATGGCGATCACTCCATAAATAGGCCACCAGATCACCCACAGTATCCTACACTTACCATTATGAATATCACTGAATTGCTTCATGAGAGCCTGCTAGCCATCACCGGTGAGTGCCTATTTACCGTAAAATTACTTATGTACGCTGCAGCTTCGTATTTTTGCTGCACTTCGGAAGGCCCCCAACTCGATAGTCGCTCACATTGCCTCTTCCCTTCACCGAAAGACAGAATAGACGTCTATAAGCTCCGCCCGAGATGACATTTCAGCAAGCTGGGGCGATCTAAGTATACCACTCCGTTCGATTCGATTGAAATAGAGCTCGAGAAACGAAGCTGCAATTCCCGAGGCCTATTGCCTACTAGATGAACAGCTGAGGACAATACTCAATGAGGGTTTAAATGCCCTCTTTGGGAGCTATATCGTGGAAAGAAAAACGTATCTCGATTAGTAATTAAGTCAACGCAAACTAGAGATATTATTTAGGGCCTGAGTGATCATGTGACCTCTATAGTATAATCCCCATTTCTATACCTATTGTATCAAGGGCAGAACAGGGCTGCTGGGCAGGCTCTATTCGGAGGGGAACGAGAAAAGACTAGCCCAGCTGGAATGGTATCACGTTGTTCAACGGTTGGCTACGGGCGATCAAAGAGCAGCCCTGGCTTTTAACCATGCATCGCCCCCATTCACGCCTCAGGCCAATCATTGTTAAAATCATACTGCCGTAGCAGCGTAGCCCACGATCTATATCACACCATCATGCTCTCAAATGAAAGTTCAGATTGTAACCCTGTGGCACCAATCAAAAACTGACTTTTTTCAGCTGTGTTTCAGGCCTTTGGCTGGAAGGAAAATGCCGCGACTTTATTTATAGCCTATTCAGTTCATCTTCAGGTTTATTTATCGATGTATCTAATCGTCTTGCGATCCCTAGGTTGCCCGCATGAGACCCCCTGTTCCCCCATGATTGTCTAAGTATTCTGGTATGTGATGAGACCTGTCAGCTAATGACGCTACTTCGCATAACCGACTTTCCCCGAGATCCAATTTTAGAAGTATTCAAGTTTCACAACACCCAAGGAAAACGTAATGCGGTACTCAAGTCGGCGCCTCTGGAGATCGACCGACCTAGCAATCAAGTCTGATGGTTTCGGTCTACGAGTGTCTGATCACCACTTCGTGATTAAACTGAGACAGTTGTTAACCGGCGTCACCCACCAAGAGACATTCGCGGCCTTCTATTGGATAGTACTAAGGACTATGTTTAGGTGAGTTACATTCAGCTTTTGCTATATACCGGCTCATAGCAAAAGAGTGTCACCCTACAGGTAGTACCATTTCTTGATTTGTAGTCCTATACGTTAAGGCTGTATTTCTGAAGCTGATCAAGGCTGTATGGAGAAGGCTTCTATATAATGCGCCCCTAGGTAAGCAGCGGGAGACTCAAACAACAATAACTATATATCTATTACCTCCACTCTTCTCAATACACCGCATTCACTCCGTGATATTTGATATAAAAATGAGCCAAGAAACGGTATATCTCGGGTTGTGGACCAATTACGACCGTGGAAGGTTATTGGGCCCAACCCTTACGATAACCTCCCAGCAAGGAAGTCTACTTATTGCCTTCACAGGTTTCCTAATACCGTTCGTTGCATCTAGGTTTTGGAAACTCATGTGTGTCGTCTTACACCACACTTATTCGACCTCGGAGTCACGTAGCACCATCCATCATCAGCGCCAGGTTATCCTCCGCAATTCATCTGCGCCCGATTCCGGTCTTATATCACTACTACAGCTTTTGTGGGCCTGGCAAACATTCGCAATGAAGAAGGATCTATACTCCCGCATCCTACCCGTTGTTCTGTTGGCCATTGCCTGCATTACACTCTTCACTGCAGCTGGTGGACTCTCTTCGCGAATAGCAACTTCCGTTGGTAGCCAGGTTCTCCTCAAAGGCAATAATTGCGGCATTCCGGTCTTGGTTGCAGAAGCAAATGTTTCTAGTCTCTCCTATGGCTCCCAAATGGGGACTGATGCAACGAATTATGCGCAACAATGCTATAATAGTAACAGCTCCGCCACTTCTCTAAGTTGTGCCGGATTTGTGGCTCAGAATCTTCCACCGGCAGTATTAAACTACTCTGCGGCTTGCCCTTTCGAAGAAGGGATGTGTCGAGGCAATGGAACATCTTTATATCTCGACACAGGTAAAGGGTCACACGGTCCTGTTATAAACTTTGAGCCGAGTCTGACGAGCTTAACTATCCAGGCTACATTGACGGCGGTCGCCATTTGGGTGTTAATACACCTAAAAATCAGGGCTTCGAGTACAGATATGTGTTGCAATGCTCTCCTCTTGTGACAAAAGGTTTTACAAATACTTCAATCACAGCCAACAACAGATCGGCGGTTCAATACTTTTATGGCGAGGCAACACTGCCGTTTGGCACGACGCATTATACTTACGAGGTTGAGGATTTGGACACGCAGTACTACAGTAACGAGTTTGCGGGGACGGTCCCCAACCGAAATTATCTTCTGGGGTGAGGTGCATTTTCTCTAAATGTCATTGTATTTCGAATACTAATACCACGTTTTGGCAAGCCTCCTGGCGTCCGTAACGTACCAAGGTACGGTCTCCCGAGAGCTGTCCGAATTCACTCCAAGCAAGAATATCATGCGCCAAGATGGGGACGTTTCGCTTGTATTCTTGTCAGGAAATGGTGTTACATTCCAGGAACCGCTGGATGATGAGTGGTATCGAGCCACAACTCCAGGCGGTAAAATTTTTCTTGATATTTCTAATGGATCTTCACAGACGGATTACTGGTCCAGTGAAGCGGCCAGCCCGATGGGGTGCGTAGAACAGTTTCAGTGGTGCAATACAGCTTATCCGAAAGGCAGTAACAGGTGTGGTCCACTTGCAAGCTTTATAGATGCACTCTACGGTGCCGGTCCTCTCTTCAATGTAACGGCGGAAGAGTTGGATGAAGACCGACCATCTGCTCCCACAGCTACTGGAACGCGATTAATCTGGCCATCGCTAATTTTGAACGGAGCCGGCTACGGATACAGAAACATGGTGGTACAAGCAAACTCGCTCTCGTCTCAGGGCCTATTGAAAGAGGGACTGCAACTACCGCTGCCCCTAAATCAATGGCAACTTGATGTCACAGCCTGGTGGAATGCCTCGCTCGCCTACCTGCAATCAAGCTTCGTCAATACGGCGATAGGAACAGCACCGACGACTTTAACTCCTATAAATGAGCAAGAGAAACGGCTGTGTGATAATCAGGTATAACTCACTTTCTCGTCAAATCGACTTAGCTGACACACCTAGAAAATCTTGAGCAATGGCTATACTTCCTTCAATTTTTTCGCTTTACTATTTACATACGCCACAAGCGGCCTAATCATTGTTGTTTCATTTATCACCGAACCCTTGCTGAAGTTTCTATCAAGACGGCGCAAGTACAGACAGTATGAAGTGCTGGAATGGACGGCCAATGAATCCCTCCAATTACATCGTTTAGCCCAAGAAGGAATCAATGTCGGACACTGGACGGATGTTTCGGGGAAAGTGCCCGTCACTGAATCGAATGACACCTTAGCATGCCTCGACATCAGCGACGTTAAACATACTGTGCTATCCAAACCATGGGAAGAGGAATTCAAGCCGTACCACAACTTCTCATGGGAAAGTATGGCCAGAAACAAGCTACCGACAAACCAAGATGTCATGGCTCACGAGAGTGATGATGCTGGAGAGTCTAAACGTCATCAACTCAAGGTCGCATGGCACAACATTAGCGACCTTAGTAGTTGGCAGGACTGATTCACTCGTACTTTTTACAGCTCATTGAGCCGACAACGAGACTTTTGAGACATGTATTGAGGATCAGGTGATGGAATTTCACCGTAAATGGAGACTTTTATCTTCAAGTTGGCTGTCCTGGAGTTGAATAATTGTGTTAGGCGACCCTCAGCTTTATCGTACATTAGCAACGGACGCCGAGGTCCACCGTTTGCAGATCGGGCAGCGCTTTATTCTGCCATTCCGCGGTGGGCATCGATGCCAGCAGCAAGAAAAGCTACCATACAGTCAAGCAATCACAAGAAACCTTCATGTTAGACATTCATTTTCATGTATTTCAGCCACAACGGCCCCCTAACCGTAATAAATGGTTTTTAGAGAATTATTCCAGTCCAAACTCCATTTTATCCACAAAAGACTGAAATCGGGTCCGAGTTGAGGGCTCAACACAACCTACACCACTCAAAGGTGAGGCGCGCGAGTCCATGAATGACTCTAAGAACTGAAAAATCAATGAATTCTTATGACTTGAATACTTATGCATAGAAATTAATGAGTAAGAAAGCTCAATACAAAATTAAATTATAGGCTCCCTAGTAGTTGATCACTCTAGGTCTGCCACCTTGCTACAGCTAGGCCAACTATGCTAAAAGTGCAACACAATAAGTGCTTACGTAATCACTACTCCTATTTCAAGACTCAATTGTCCTCGAGGCGACGGTTCGAGGGCTGTTCCCTCAAAGCAGCAACAACACAAGCAGGATCAAGAGCATGATATCGACGGCTTGTTTTCACCTCGTGAAAAGGAAGGTACCGCTTTTCCCACGTGACTAGGAAAGGAATTCAAGTCTTACAATCTGCAGTCCATCATCAAGGCGCGGTACGATTACTTGAATGACCCTCTGATATCTTATAGTACGCCGTGTGTGAGTCTACTATACTCGTATAGTGCTACAATGTGCAATGCTGCCAGAAACATCAGTTAAGGCGGATCCGTCTACATATCCTACAGGTATATCTCGTGCTGAAATGGATCCCAGCTCCTACCTAAAAGGTTGCCTGTAAGGTGATTGCTTGTCAGACTGGTGCAGGCGTATCATAGCTAGCAATATGATGGTGGTATACAATGATGGCGTAGAGAACCTCCCCTCGTACCACTCGCAGTCTCCAGTGCCTCTTTATATAGCATATAACCTCGTATTCGACACGAGGTTGGGCTGAGATAGACCTTGGGCTATGTAAGCCTCTGACATCGCCACAGACAGCTGGCTCCCAATACAATACAGTATATATTACGCTCATTGGCACTATTCGTAACTATGCGGATTATCATGACAAGCAGCACGAAGAGGTCTGTTATTAAACTATGTACAGGTTGCACTGGCCGCATCAACGGCTGCATTCTCCGTGGCACGCCTGGAGATTCCTCGACCGGACCTCTCCGATGGGAAGCATCCGTAGAGAAAGCGTTAGGCATATAGTCTGTCCGCAACAGGCCGAGAGGAGATGGTACATGTCTCGGCAAACAGGCTGGAGGTAATAGAAAATAAATCTGGACATCACTCAAAACAGGTCTTCCATATAGATCATTGACAACCCCAAGCCCGTTCCCAAATATCTAGACCTCGGTAGATTTCCTTGATAAGGTCATGCGATTTACAGCATTGGCAGATCTCGGAAAAGGTGGCACAGTCATCCCCAACATGCTCGTTTATCCAGATCTACTTGCGGTTCCCACCAGAAACTTGATAAATGAGGTGCGGGTCAGGGAAGGACTTCAAATTTCTGACCCCGGTGGTCGGGTGCGCGGGAGTAGTATCAGCCTTGATCCATCACCTGAGGCAACCTAATTCAAACCTCCCGCGATACTGCGGCCCGCACTAGAAACGCCAACTAGCTTCCTGTCGACAAACTACACCAATCAAATTCCCAGACCCAAGTCAGCTACCACGAGAGTTTTTACAATCTTAATTGCCATTATTGTGCTGCTTCAGACGGTATGGAAAATCTTCAGGCTCATCCTTGACAATGTGATTATGGGAAGAGGTGACCCGAGCTATCGGTACTGCGAAGGATGATTGAGAAGGGTTGACGATGCGGGCATTGACCTGTCGAGTGCGCAGAGCGTTGAATCTTTTGAGATACTAGTTCTCATAAGGTCAGAAGATACCACAAACGTGACCAGCTTGCTTTCCATTACCTCATGGCAACCAAGTTGAGAGTTCTAATTTTGTAGGTGATATTGGTTGGACAAGCTGTGCTCGTTGGAGAGGGTCTCTGATGTCAGGAGAACTATTGCGTCAACCTTGCATCGGCGTCTCACTGATGCTGTGAGTATATGAACGCATGTCGAAGAAATGAAGCAAAGGAACGCGATAATAGCCTTGGAAGCGAGTAGTGGCACGGTCACAGCCTCAGTTTCCAGGTACAAACGCAGGCAAAAGAAGAAACTCTAGACGCCGAAAAAAACTGCTACAGAATTGACATAATCTGCTTGTAAATACTTTCCCTTCTTGTCTAAGCTATTCAGTCAAGTAAGCTGGTGTACGTCGTGGAAAGAGCAAACTGCCCAATAAGCCTTAGACTCTTCATGTCTTTGGCGATTGAATGCTTGTCCATGAGACCGGCCCTCAAAACTTCGGCCAAATTGCGTCTGCTTCAGTGGCCACGTACACGTCGTCCTATACTCTTCAACCATTCCGCGCCCGTTGCAGTGACTTCAGCGTCTTTCAGAATATGGGGTATGTATTTTTGTTCTTCCTGCTCTCTTGATCGCTGCATGAAGAGTAGTATTTCGTCTATGAGTTCCTTCGTCCTGGCTTCCGATTGGTCCCATAGCACAATTGCTGTTGCTAAGTAATGGCAGGGTCTTGCAAATAGCGGTCCTTGGTATGGTCTGGGGTCGATTACGAACCCTCCTTCCCACAATTCACTATGGACAATATTAGAACGAGCATCGAAGTCTGCCGTATATGTTTCTGGCCTCCAATCTCTATCCCAGAAAAGGCACTCCTATCCGTTAGGTTTGGGTAGTTTATGCTTCCGGACGATGGAATCCGTCAAGTTATACATATCCCAGCGAAACTGTACTGAGGCCAGAATTTCCATCTTTCCACCCCAGCCAGGCTCATCAGGGTTATGTAGCTTGTTAGGTCTCTCATCCTTGTAACACGCGATCAGTATACCGCCATAACTGGCGATTTATGCCTCTGTTCCAATCTCCTGGGCAGGCTCTTTTGTAAAAGATACGAGCTAGTTCTTGCGCTTGATCATTGCGCATACACTCAATCATTGTCTTGTGAAATGCGTCGGTAGCGTTTCCGGGTGGTGCTGCGCTTGTGTTGCTGGAGTCTTGGCCCCTGAGATTCTGGTAAGAGTTCCATACGGCGTCGCAAAACTTGTTGTACGTCGAAATCTGCTCTGCATTTGGGCGTTCCGGCTGAAGAGTCGAGGACAAAGCTTGATCGTTTCGCATATCTTCTTCACCAGTTGAACTATTTTGTGCGATATCATCGAAAAGGGGATTCGAGGTGCTGGTCAAGGTGTTGATTATAGAGCTTGCGAAAATCGACCCGCAAGATCTAGAGAGACTGTCAGACCATGGCCAGTTAGTGGAGGCCTTATCTTCACTAGCCGCTATCATGACTGTCCCTCGAAGTCGAGCTTATTGCCTATAGGTATCTTCGAGAATAACACGAGATGGTGATAAGCGTTCCTTGAGCTGAAGGTTCTGGACAGCCTTGCTGATGGGAGTGTTGCTGGCGAGAGGTCAAATTTAGACCTTTTAACAGAAAATAATCGCTTCAGATACAGAAGTTGGATACTCGATCTTCATATGAAGGTGGCTGCATAGTTTAACTTTTGCTCTTCCACTCAAATGGGTGTGATAACTTTGTGACTCAAAAGCTTCCTCTCGGTGGTCATATAGTCAGTCAGACCGAGAGTTAGTTAAACTTAAGAGATTCAGGGCGAAGCTAGTATCTACGCTTATCTTATCGCTTGTGTAGTTCTCTGCCCTAGTGCGAAGTATTTCTGGTTTGTTCTGTGCATAGAATAAGGCTTATTGTGCTCTATAGTAGGCGGTAACACGCTACTACCTTAAGCTCTAGGTGATGGCTATTTGAGTCATATGGGCTGCTTACCTAGGCGGATAGACAGGTAATAAACAGGAATTCATGTAGGGCCATAAGTACCTGGACGCTATGGCCAAGGCAGAGGTTACCAGGTGTCAGGGGCTTGGCTTGTCTACGTTCCATCAAGGTTCTATTGAACGTCGGCCTTAGCCGGATCGTCCAATAGCTAGTAGACTCAAGGCACACCGCGATGATACGGTCTATTGTGGCTTATTGAGACTCTCGAGCTCTATTTAAGTATGTATATAAAAAACTACCGAAACTCATAGATATGTATACTCAATCTATTTGACACTATGGAATCCATTTTAGTTCGAGGTGGCATAGCTTAAATGTATTGTTTCTAGCAGCTTTCTATTGATGTGGGAATCTGGTTTTCTTCTTTAAATAATGAAGCATATGGTGGTGGCTGCTCCAAACAGGAATGCAGATAGGAGACAGCAAATTGTGTCGAAAGCGACTTACCAAGTAAACTGCCGTCGACAATGATTCGATTGACAATATATAGGCTATTTCCAAAAACTACCTAGTTCACTGACATCTGTTTCGAAGCCTTACAATATATATAGCATCGGAAACATATAAGGCAACGCACAGTCCAAGTGGAAGTACCATTCGCGACAATGTGACCACCGGCCTTATTATGGTACTTAGCGCCAACAGATTGCGTCACTCCCTCATAAGTGTAAGGCCAGGTGAGATCGTTGTCGTCGACGTCGAAAGTGGCATGCACCACGACATCTTCGTTGATGTGCGTATCACCTGCCTTGAACGTGATGTGCGCTCCATACGGAAGGGCGAATCCGTCACTGACACGGAGTGTTTCGGATGAGCTCTTCACCGTTTCTGAGCCTGATATTTCGTCGATATCCCCGCGGTATGTATGGGTGCAGCCAATTTAGAGAGTGCAGACCCCTTCGGTGTGTGCCTCGAGCGGTGAAGCCTAAGCTGTGAGCATCGGGAGGAT
Source organism: Xylariaceae sp. FL0255 (assembly GCA_022578795.1). Classification (NCBI taxonomy): domain Eukaryota; kingdom Fungi; phylum Ascomycota; class Sordariomycetes; order Xylariales; family Xylariaceae; species Xylariaceae sp. FL0255. Next base: position 9,254 of record MU388878.1, read on the forward strand.
CAGGGCTGTGCCGTAGAGGATCGAACCCATTTGTAAATTAAAAACTGGGGGAGTATCATATGTGACGGGCTTTCTTGACTGAGAAAAGAAGAAAAGGTAGTCTCTAGTTTCAATGTTAATTGGGCGGAGATATAGTGTGGATATCACTGGAAAAAAGATACCGAATAGTAGAGGTATAGAGTAATAAGGTGAAATAGAGAAAAGTTAAAGACCTGTAAGTAGGAGAAGGGTGTTTAGGTGCTCTTCTTAAACTCAGAGAAGAATACCCCCTGGAGACGTGGTTGATACTGTTACGGCGTATAGGGGGAATTCTTCATTGTAATGTACCTAATTTTTTCCATTACGGCTTATTTTCGCTATTCTGATGTAGATTCTAAGTCGGCCTGAGGCGGCCTTGACTTTGCATGCATGTATTGACACACTGCTCCTTGATGTGGAAAAGAGATGGGCGCTAATCAATCACCTTCAGCCGTAGAAGTTTTCATGAGCTGAGCAGTATGGTGATTTGCGTGATGCGACGAATGTATGTGCAAGCTTTCTAGTTGATCATCAATGAACATTTTTCACTGCCAGAAGATTTTCCAGGGCACGTGTGACATGCTTGTTAGGTCGAAGCTGAGTCACGCCGCACTTGATGTAGTACTAGACGCCAGCGAGGGCCCCAGTAGCATCCTACTGGCTCATGGCCTAACTGAATACCAACGACATCTCGTACTTGACCCCGGGACGAAATCTCCCTTTAATCCTTTTTTCTATAGATCAGTTCTGTGTTCTCGTATCATACCTCGGCAACCCACATTCAACTCGAGTGATGGCGAATTTGGACAGTAACTGGGATCTCGATAAGTTCGAAACCAGCTCCGCTGAGGTAGAAGTCAAGCAGTTTCATCTATGCGCACTCAGTAATGACTTCAATGAAGGCGATGAAGCTGGAGAGCCGCCAACCAATCACTGGGTATTATGCCTCGAGATATCGCAGAATTCAAGTGTCATGATCGACATGGCTCCCGGCTACGGACGCGATGGGTTGCGCGGCAAGATCGAAGTCGCTTCTTTTGACAAGCGGTACACAAGCGAAACCCTCCGGGTGTTCTCCTTTGCGACACTACAGACAATCACAGTGTCGACGGTTTCATGAATTTCATCCAATCTAGGGGTCGTCAGCTGTTTAACTTCTCGCCGGAATGGGAGGGTTGCAGACACTGGCTGTCAGTGGTGATGGCTGACCTGGACGCAGCAGGTTGGGTGCAGCAAGGGAGCGCTGGCATTGCCCGAGATGCATTGTTGCAGTATTGGAGGAATCCGGAGGGGTCAGAGCCCAGAATAATGAGAGAAGAGATCTTCAGATCTTGAGCCCTGTCCAACATCGGCTTGTCTTTGTTGGGGCTTTCTGGTGGGACAAGAGGTGAGAGCTTTAAACTGAGCAGTGTATCTGCAGACAAAGGTAGTCGCTAAAGCATCGCTACAACAAGACCTCCTCAATGATGGCTATCTATAGGTCAGAGACAAGAATAGCTTCGATGATCAATGAGACCGGCAAGTCTTTCAGCTCTAGACTGGAAGACTTATAAGTTCCATGACACAATCGCGATCTCATTCCCAGATCTCTCCTCTCTACCTTACACGATTCTCATTAATAGAACAATCAGACTTCGAGTCTAGACTCAATTACACAGAAGCCATTCGTTGTACCAATCACAACAGCATAGCACCCAGAATGAAAAATATCAATGCTTTCAAGAACGGAAAGAAAGCTGCACGTGCCAAAGGCGGCCTCGACTGGAATGACCCTGACTGGGGAATGGGGGGCAGCGGTGGCAATCAAACCAACAACAGCGGCCCTCGCTCAGTAATGTAAAGAGCAATGGGGTAGCGACTTGTCCGCTTCTAAGTCACCTCATATCTTGGGAAGATAACGGCGCCGTGGTACTGGGAAGCTCTGTCTAAGAGGCCGTATCAATTCATAGCAGCTACATAGGCTCACTCAAGTAGTTGTCTTTGCTGCAATAAACGTTCGTTGTATCATCACTGTGAATAGGTCTTTATTGACCCATAAAATGTAAAATGCCGTGTGCCTGTGGCTTCTTGGGAACTGTACAACTGATTCTGGCGATATCCAATCGAGTTTTCAGAGAGCAAATGGCTGATCATTGGTTAGCTCTCATAGACATGACTGGTATGGCTAAGCCTTGCAGCACGGAAAGGTTATGCGTCCGCACAGGGACTCCCTCCAGGCTGCTGATCTAGTAGAAAAAACACTGCGGCTTCTCTCATACTCAAAGTTGCCAATCAATCATCTTACATGCTCAGTCTGTGCTACCCGAAAGGGAGGCCTTAGGGGTATTCAGAACCCTAGGGCTGCGTTCCTGACATGCGCATCCGCCGATTAACTTGAAGCTTGAACATAGCGACCAGTTGACCTTGTAGGATCAGACGAGAATCATCATTGGGGCCAGCAAAATGCTTGCCGGTCCCGAACCAAGGAAGGCTTGGGTAGTATAATGAAGCCTGTTCCCTAGATATGACAGCCTCTAAGCATTTAGTAGGAGCTGCATCCGTAGCCAGGATTTTGTAGATTATAATATCAGCGCGTGGCTCGGGCTTCTTTCAAGCAGGTTGCGGCTGTGGATTATTTCCGACCGTTTTGTACAGCTCCCTAAGTTCAAAGGCCTCATGCCCTCCCTCGGGAACTTCGCCTATGACGCGAGCAGGCTGGCCGGCAACGATACTGAAGCTCGGTATGACAAGGTTGGGGGGTACAATGGAGCCGTCGAGTATGCGTACGTAGTCCTTGATGATGGCGAACTCACCGACTACGACATTATGGCCGATGTGGACGTGGCTCCCGATGGTCGCAGCTTGAACGACTGTTCCTTCGCCGATGAAGACGTGATCGCCGAGTCGGAGGGGGAGGTAGGTGAAGGCGCTGTGATTCGAACCTATTGTTAGCAATGTATGTAGTCCTGAACTCAAGGAAGAGCACGAACAGACCCTTTGTAAATGCGTCCCGGTGGTCGCAAACAGCACCCTTTGCTGAGGAAGCAGTATCGGCCGATTGCGACGGCGGTGTTGGTACCGGGAGCAGCGCCGCCGGCTGAAGTAGGTTGCGTGGTGCGAGCGAGGTCGCCTCGGATCATAGCCTCGGCCATAATGACGCTCTTGCCGCCCAGCATGATGTGCTGAGTCCCGATCAAGTTGGCTTTACGGTTCACCTTGTTACCGGTGTCCTGGAGAAAGCAGCTGCGTTTAGAAGAAGACTTTGGGTCAGTCATGAGCAACGAGAAACTCACCGTTTCGATATACTCTCCCTTGACCTGTTTTCTAGACATCTTGAAATTTATATAGATGTAGGATTGGGGGGGGTGATATTCTCTGTGCTGATGGACGGCTCTGTGTCGCGTCGACGCGGTTGATCTCTTGGTTGGATTCAGGGGACTTTCTTAGCGGCGACGTCACAGCAGTTTAAGCCCGGGGTGTGCCTACCTCCTGTATTTTGTAGGGTCACATTAGCCCCGCTAATGAAAATACGCTTCTGCCCCCAGAGACTTTGTATTCAGCAATAAAGCCAGCAAATTATCTTGTTACACACGTCATTAAGCTCGCCAACTCTACTATGCAGGTAGTTTGTGTAAAGACATGATCTAGGAAGATCCAGGTGCCAGAGCCTCCTCTGTGGTTTGATAGGCTTGGCGGCGCTGGATACGACGTGTTTCAGCGGGTGGCTCTCCTGCCGCCTCGTTCAATGTGGCCCGCATTGAGGAGGTGGAAGCTTCCCCTCTCATGCTACTTAGGTTGGACTTGGTCCTATTGGTTATTGAAATACTGCATCAACAATCACTTATCTAGCCTTGATCATTGCTTTGCCATCCAACGCAAATATGTCCCATGATGAAAGGCCATACGACTTTATTGTCGTCGGCGCTGGACCGGCAGGATGTTCGGTCGCTAATAGTCTAGCCAGAGCGGAGAGCCATCCTCAGATTCTCTTAGTTGAAGCTGGAGGCCCAAATGAAGAGTCAAAACTGCGTGTCCTTTCAAACATATACACACAGTTCACTAATGAGTCTCAAAATTGGGGATATAAGAGCGTGCCTTTGGAACAGATGAATAATCGCGAAATCCCTTTAGATGCAGGCAAAGGTCTGGGAGGGAGTACGGCTATTAACTTCATGACATATACACGGGGCCCTAAGGCCGAATGGGATGAGATGGCTCGAGTGACTGGCGATGATTGTTGGAAATGGCGGAACGTTGAACGTCGTTTCCGCCAAATCGAAAATTTCCACAACCTGATCGAGCCGGAGGCTGAACGATATCGTGTCTCGGGACCAGGATCGTACGGCACATCTGGCCCTATCCATGTCACTAGTCCACCCGGCAGCCTATGGGATATCGACATGGTCAAGTCAGCCGATGTATGGAAGGCTTGTGGCTATCCCTTGAATCCTGACCTGTCTTCGGGAGATGGTATTGGGCTTGTCGTGGCTCCCTTGTCTGGTTATGGAGGCGTCCGGTCAACAGCTGCCGACTTGTTCCTGGGGGCGCCCCCAAACTTAGATATCATTACTCATTCCACCGTTCGAAGGGTTATTATAGAATCCGATAGGAACGCTACCGGCATTGAATTAGCAGATGGGCGGATTTTCGGATGCACGAAAGAGGTCATCCTGTCTGCTGGTGTGATAGGTAGCCCCCAAATTCTCATGCGATCGGGCATAGGGCCACCCAAGCATCTCAAGGAGCTTGATATCCCCGTTGTTTATGCGAATGATGCCATCGGCAAGAATCTGAGGGATCACTGCCATGTTTCAATGTACTTTTCGGCTGGCGATGATATCCTGCCATACCTCTACAAAGGGCCGCCTCAGGGTGGGGGTATAATGGGGTTCTTTAAGCACCGAGACTTATTGACGACTCCCGAATTCCAGGCGATTGCTGAGAGTGAGCGTTTTCGACTGGTGGGTAGCGAGCACACTTTTCTATACTCGTCGACACGTTGCGTAACATGAAGGGCGCTGACTTTCTCGCAGTAAGAGTCTTTGGTATTTAGATTGGTTCGATACTCGCTTTGGGATATTTTCTATTACAGATAGGTCAATTCTCCATCTCGCTTTGCCCGCTAACATCTACTTAACAGCAGTTTGCCTGACATCCCTACTTGGGAGATTCATCACTTCAGCCCGGCAATACACCCGACTATGGGCCTTACGTCAAGAATCAACGTGTTCCATCTAAGTAGTCAAGGGTTAGGAGATGTCAAGCTGCGTTCCAATGACGCAACAACCCCTCCTTTAGTTCGACCAGCCTTCCTACAGGGATCGGTAGATGAACACATGGTTGTGGAATCAACTCGGGCATGTCTTCGAGTTATGGATCATCCTACGTCTCCCAAGAACCGAGATCCTATGGTAAAACATGAGTGCCCCAAAAGCAATAGTGCGCAAGACATTCTTGATTACTGGCGCGAGAATGCTATCAGTACATGGCATGGGACCGGCACGTGTAGGATTGGCCATGCCAACCAGAGCGCCTGCGTAGACGTGGACTTGAAGGTGCATGGACTCCAACGGCTGCGGGTCGCAGATTTAAGTGTTTTGCCCTTCCTACCTAGGTGAGCTACCACTTCGACCGATCTGGACATTCATCCTGACATTGGCAATCAGTGTTCATACTCAGACATATGCATATCAAGTCGGCATGGTAGCAGCTGAGAAAATCATTGCATCACATGATCTCAATGTTGAATCAATGATGTCATGAATTATACCATCTACGTTCCTTATTTGAATCAGATACTTCGGTTTCTCGCTTTGAAAATGAATTGGGAGCAGTCGTAATTGAACAAATTCAATGGCGTAAATGCTTATCTCGAATGATAGATCACTAACCAAGAGGGACATCGTCTAGCTTCTAATCTGTGGAGCCTCACCCCAGATTTTCTTTTCGTACCTGACGCTAAACCAAATCGAGGCTCCACTCCTCCGAGATAGGTCAATGACATCAGAGTGGTGAAATCATTAAAACAAATGCAGGAGCACTCACTAAATGACACAAGGCCTCAGTCATTCTTTCCAAACAAATCAACCCTGACGTGGCTACTTGCATCTCACATTGGTCCACGGTATCCCGTCACTTGACAAAAGCTCGTGACTACTTATATGTACTCCAATTCCTGTCACCTCACCAATTACACCCTTGGTAGTTGAACAACACTCGCCATCCACAAGGGACTCCAGACTTGCTCCCACTTGAAGATTGACACTTTTCACACGCGCAAAAAGATTTGTTCCACCAGGCATTATCCCTTGTTGAAAGTAGATAATATGCCGACCACCCGATCAGCAGATAAAGGCGAGGCTGTGCACAGCCAGAATGGCGAAGGACAGCATCTTGGCTCCAAGCACGACATTCGGGAAAAGCCTATCTCCGAATCGAAACGTGCTAAGACAGATGACAATAAGAAACAGCTGACTATCGAAGATAGGATTCCAAGGTATGCAGGATTCTCCTTCCCTGACTTTTGATTCATCTGTATTGATGTAGGCTCAGCCCAACGGAGGCATATGGCAATGGTCATGGCCCGCGGAAGTCCTCTGATGAAGCAAACGGGTCAAAGCCGAAGAACGATAGCGGAGATGACCGTTCACAAGTGAACGCCAACAAGAAGGACACTGCCGAGGAAGCTAGTGCGCGACAAGGCACTGTCCCATCCAACATTCTCGAGAAGGGCCTAATATACTTCTTTTTCCGTGGCCGAGTGGGAATTGAAGAACCAAGCGAGGTGAATGAGATCCAGCGCAGCTACATGCTCCTCCGCCCTCTCGACAAGGATGCAAAGCTCGGCGAGGGGACTATCAAGGATGTTGGAAACACACGACTTATCGCCGTGCCAAAGAAAGTATTTCCCCAGAGCGGAAGAGACCGATGGCTTGCCTTCGTGGAGAAATCGAGTGTCTCCTTCAGCACTCTCAAAGATGAGTTCCTCTCAGCTACAGACTACATGACCAAGACTGTAGGTGCGCGTCACTCGCCAGCTGCCACACCTGCTGCCGAGGGCGTCTATGTCATCACGACGACTGGGCGAGAGAGCCATCTGGCATATGTGATCACTTTGCCATCGAGTCTCGGAGAAGTGCAGACTGAACTCGGCTTGAAAGAGAAGGGGAGCTTCGTTCTCAGTACCAGAAACCCGCAGACTAGTGCGCCGCAAGGCACTGCTCTCCCCGAGAGTGCGGACTATCCACAAGAGTGAGTCGGTTTTGAATAGCAGCTCTGTCTGTGAGATTTCGCAACTAATATGCCCTGTCCTGTAGAATCCAAGATGATTTCCGCTCTCGACGATGGATGCCGACTGAGCCGAAGCATCTAGATTACACAAACACTCAATTCCTGCTGATCGGAGAATCGAGTGGTATCGAAAAAGCTACTGAGCCACAGAAAGAAGATGAAGAGCAGGGAAAAGAGAAACCCGAGGACGAGCTGGAGAAGCTGGAGGACGAGGACACGAACAGAATGCAGGATCTCAAGGGTGATGAGTCTGACTCTATCTTTGCTGATCTGCATGTGAGAGCTAAAGACTACCCGAAACTGCAGACGACGTTTTGATCGAGTTGGTCGCCAAGCCGCTGAGTTCGCAGGGCACAGAAAAGGGAAACGGTGCAAGAGGGACGGGCGGAAAAGTTAGGGCTGCCATTAAGTGCGGCTATGTTACGCTAAGGGGCAATAGCCAGGTATACTCGTGGTGTAACAAAACCACCTTGATTTCTTTGTGTTTTAGGATTGCTGATCAAAATTGATTGAAGTGTACCTATAGCACTAGATCGATGAAAAGAATATTGACAATTTGGTCTTCTCCTCCCTAGCATCTTTTGTTCTGACTTTTCAAGCGCCTACAATTTCACGGCTATTGACTCGAGTCTCTAACGATATGGTTTACCGATACCAATGTTACCGTCGCTGATCTACCCTAAGCGGTGGTATTCATGACAAGGCTTCCGTTCTACCTGTGACCAGCTGAGCCAGCGCTATGGCAGCAAAGAGGACACAAGGGAATGAGAGAGGGACACATCGTCCTCAGGTGACCCCACACACCATCCTGGCCGCCTCGAAGCGCCGCGGGGTCACTCAAGCGTCGTCGCTGCTGTATTCTGTAAATCATGCCACGCGTGGGTGTTGGCTGCTTCCCCACGACGGTGGCAGCGACGTCATCCAGTGGGATGTCCTCAAACGAGTTATCGATTGGATCTAGAGGCTTGGGGACCTGGGGACAGCCTGGTATGGAGGGAAAGTGCCGGATCCTAGAAGGTCCGGATGGGAGACTTGGTATTGCTGGGAGTGGCTTGTTGATGCTCATGCTGTTTTGTTACTTCGGAGGTTGATAAGGTAGAGCGCCTTGATGAGTTACCTTATGTCGCGTTACAGATCAAGTGGGCTTGAATTTACCTTTTCTGCGTGCAAAGTGCTTGTATATTATTGCTGTCGTCGAAGCTAAAAGATCAACATTAGGTTCGAAGAAGTAAAGAAGGGAAACCTGTGGTTTTCGGTTTTATAATCTGCATTTTGGTCATTTAGTTGCCTACGCCGCAGACATGGCCTGACTTCTTATAATTGCTCCATATTCTCAGGGTAATGTCCAGGTTCTCAGGCGGGTGTTTATGTTTGGTTTTGTGAGATTCGCTGTGAATGATCCTGACTCAAGAGAACTGTAATTACCTGTAGCAAACCGCGCCGGACCCGGAACTCGGGATAGTGGGGCATGGACGGCGATCTACGGAGTAGGTAGATTGGCCACGGACAATGGGGATTGCGAACGCCCGACGAGGCGCGGCATATCGTGATCGTGCTAGAACAGGGCGCACTCCGTCTCGGGCACACAGACTTCGATCAGAAGGAGAGAGCAGGCGTTGTTGAGATAAAAAGAAAACCATGGGATACAGAAGGCGTACTCTCGTTTGACAGCGGTTAGTAGCTTTACGCGGCAGTTTTACTGGGCAGGTGAGCAGTGATGTTGGGCCTTTGTTTCATATGTTGGCTATGTACCCGTATATTGAACCTACCGCCTGTAATTCACGATAGGTTGTTACACTTCAAAGGAACTAGGATCGGCACTAGTCATCTAGAGAGGATTTCATAACTTTTATAATGCTTATGTGCCGGGACTTCGGCTTTTAGGCAAGCATCCCTAGTGATAAGTGTTAAGCTACCTAGGTTGAGTAAGTAGACATGGAGTATTTTCACGTGAACTGAAAAGATTACTTGAAAGAACTCTCGTTCTATAAAATGTCTCATACTAGAAACTGGTTATCCTGTTACTGTCCTCATTGATACTTTGCTTGGTCGATAGAGGCAACCTATAACGTGTTCCCGGTAGTTGGCCTGCAATACACGTCTGAAGCGTAACTCCTCAGGGATCGCTACTTGAGCCGGCGACATTTGATTAGTCTGAGATTTTATGGCTGGGTCAGGACCTTTGCAAGCTATGACTTCGCAGTCCTCTGTGATGATGGCATCTCGGGTAGTTTGCATTAGAGTCGGGAGTCATTGGCCCTGCGACTAGGGGTAGAAAACTTAACCTCCTTTTAGGTAGTAGAAGCCACTTTTCTCAATAAACCCTCTAAAAATAGGACGCGAACTGCCTGATCCATCCTTATGAGATATCCGCCCCCATGGTCCTGATGCATTGTTGCGGCTATTGAAGAGACGAGTTGTGTTGATGCGTGAAGATCGATTTGTCATTACTGTACACTTTCGATATTAATAACCTTGCCGCTGCAATAATGTTTGATTGTCAACTCCAACTAGAAGTGGACTCATGAAACAAGAACCACCGAACTTCTTCATTGGAGTCTATAGTAATCAGAACAGGTCTGACGAGGAATTCTCCACGTCACACACAGAGCAAGCAGATGCTGCATATATTGGTGATGTGTATTAATACACACCATGATGCACCCGAGAAGCAACTAGGTCCCATCACGGTAATCAGGATTGCTCGAATATATACTAGTACTGAAACTGTTTGGTCCAAATTGTTCATTGAAGATCTGAGCTGAGAGGAAGGTGAGTGTAGCACGCCTTACTACGCTTGGTTTAGCATGTCGGGCCTATTTTGGGGTCGCTGGCCAACCTGACCTGGTTTAGGTTGCACTTGACGTGAAACAAATCTCAGCCTGCACATTAAACCCATGAGGCAACGTGAGGATCACTAAAGTCGCTATCCTACTCCAGCCTAGTGTATCCCTGTGTCTCAACATCATCTCCTGCATTGGGAGCCCACATGGACTGCCATGTATTCCTTAGCATCCGAATATGACATATCAGCACTACCTCCCAGGAATGCGTCAAGTCGAGAATTTACCTTGAATGTTCTCTCTCCTTAAACCTCAGAAACAAGTAAATTCTCAGGACTGGGTTTCTTCGTGAACGACTCGGGTTCAATCACGCTCGATTGCCGCCGAGCATGCGCTATGCATAATGCCGCTTGAATACTCTCTTAATTTCTTTCCTTCCTTTTCCTATTCACTGTACTTCAGCGAATTTCATTAACGACTCATTCCTAGTCATCGATCACACACAACGTGATCATGGCCGAAGCCATGAATATGATGGCGACACGAAACGAAACGGGAATCATTGTACCCAAACTCCCGGCTGAGAATGGGGTGCAAGTTTACCATGCGGCGGTGGTCTTACCATTCGTGACATTCATCTTTGTCGCAGCTCGATTCTATGCGAGATTCGTCATCTTACGGGGAAAACCGACCATTGACGATTGTAGGCAAAGCCTGTGGTGTGTGCTACAAGAGGATGTGCATCACTGACTCTGGGGACGTAGATATCGTCGGCATGACACTGGTGTTTGTCATCATCTACTCCGTGCTCATGGGCCTTGCGACATACCATGGGATGGGTCTTCACATCTGGCAATACACACCTGAACTCAACTCTCAGTACTACCTCTGGATAGGGATATCATCCGAGTTCTACTGCCTCGCTCTTGCTGGCTTCAAGAGCGCCTTGATACTATTATATCTCCAGACATTCGGCCTCGTCAGCCGCAAGTTCCGCATCGCCTGTTACTTGACCCTTTTCTACACGCTCGGCTACTTATCCTCTAACCTCTTGACCGAGTTTCTTGGATGCACGCCAGTATCGAAGTTCTGGGAACCCGACACCCCCGGTCACTGCATCGACAAGACCGCGGCGAACACTTTCTATGGTATTGGACATGTCACGAGCGATTTAATCATCGGGATTCTACCCTTACCGTCAATTTGGAGATTATCGTGGCCATCAACGCGCCAGAAGCTTGGCCTGAGCTTGACTCTTACGTGTGGATTTCTGTGAGTGCTTCCCCTCTTGTCGATCTGACCCCGTCAGTAGCCAATGTACTAACCTATTGCAATAGCGCATGGGCTGTCGCAACAGTACGATACGTGATCTCGACATATGATCAGTTCACATACGACCGAACGTGGTGGGCTGGGATAGGATTTGCGCTGTCGATCCTCGAAGTAAACATCGGCCTCATGTGCGCGTGCGTACCAACGCTTTCGCCGTTACTGAGCTGCTTCTCCGGCTTGCGTACACAGCGGTCCTCCAGTTCCGGCGCGTCGGGTGCGTCCGACACGTTCGAGAAAGACCCTGAGAAAGCGCCGTGGGATGATATCGAACTCAACATAGATATTTCTCTTGTTAAAGATGCCGAATTGCCGAGCCAGGACAGCAAGGTTGGGGAAAACAAGTGGGAGGACGATATACCCGATGTATGGCATACTGAGCTGACTAAACCTATGTCGCCCTCTGAGATTGCGGATTCACCTCTGTCACCGCACAGCGAATTTACAAATCCTCCAGTCTAACAGAGAAAAATAGATAATAAAGGATAATGAATAATGACCGCACCATCATGCCTAGCATTGTATTTTTTTTTTTCAGCGATGTATAGTGATATTCCTGGACACCCACAGTGCTGATGACTTGACACAAGTCCAGATACACGTAGTGCTGAGGCATCAGGTTGGCTACTCATGCGTGTTCCACTTATCATTCAAATTCCATCAATCAGAAAAGAACAATGTTCTAGTCGATTTGCCCGTGTGAGCCATCACTGCAATAGGTGATTTCCAAGACATACTGAACATCAACCTATAGAGCAGCTAGGAGGGCATACACGCTATGCATGACGAGGTACGAGTATGCTAGGTCCTTCATTGCGGGGTTTGGTGCTGGCTGAACGGGTCATTTTAGCTGCTACATGTAGATATCTTTCGGGATAGATTACCCCTACAAATTAAATGCCGAGAGTTAGGTAATCAGCAGTTCTGCGCTCGAATAAGATGCATGTAATCAATCGCCTTTCCAGCCTCACATGATGAGCTTCGATTGGTGATAATGGAAGGTTCAAGATGTAGTCTCATGTTTGTTTTTCTTGCAGCTGCCAAACAGCTACCACCAGTTGTTTCTTTCCCCATGTTTGTTTACCGTCCTTGACTGTCCCGGCCAACCACTACCATTGACAACTGCTGCACAGCTGCGGGTGCATTAGGGCTTTCCATCAACACCCAGTCACCGCTTCCACTACCATCTCGTCCCTTCACCCTCACCTGCATTGACGGAATCTGCACTGTTGAGAGCTGGAATCTCTCACTCACTATAAGATTCCTTTTCATTTTTCCTGCCTTGCCCATTTCGTGCGTATATCTACATATTACACGTCTGTGCAGGATTGTCAATCTGGTGTCAACCCTGTCACCACCTAACCTACCCTACCCCAAAAGTCCCCGCGGGGATCGAAAATTTAAGTGGCATGGCTTCCCCCGTTGCGGCTTTGCAAGCGTGGTATGGTCGAATCCTCTCCCGGCGAGTGGATCTAGTTGGCGACTATGCCGGTAATGAGCTTTTCATCATTGAGGGAGACTCGTTGCTCCTGCACTGTTTTTCAGATCCCCGGATCGATTTCGATCGTATGTTCATCCTACCTCTTATTGACAGAGCATAGTAGTCGCTGAATATATAACTTAGGTGGTTATCAACTACTTCATGCTGTCTACTGCGTTGAGAAATTCCTAGCGGATCTTAAGAGACGAAAATGCAATTTCCATATCGTCTTCTTCGACAGCCACGAATCACTATGCATCCCACCGAACTACTCTTCAAGCTCTTCTTCAAGGTATCGCCTTGCACGATTTGCAACAATCCGTCATCTGGAACGAAACCTCTCTCCAGACTCTGGTATCTTGATTAAAACATTCTCGTCGCCTTTTGAGCCTGCTTTTGCGGCATACATGAATGATGCTGGTGTATACTTTGTCATGTGTCATGACGGTTCCTCGAATGTCAAAGAGGCTAACGCGACTGAATTTTCCGATGAGGGAGCCACATCAGATGAAGAGAACTACGATAGCGACTCTCAAGAGAGCAACGAGGCACCCATGCCGGGCAGAAGCACCAGCATAAACGCAGTAACTGACGACTACGATCTAGATGAGATTCTTGATCTCGAGGCTCCCGGTGACCTCATAGACGACGATTACACCACAGATCTTGCCTCGACTATACAGGATACCAACTCAACCCTTGGTGCCGAGTCGACCTTAATCGATGATTTAGAAGGATGGACTATCAAAGATGTGCCCATGTCTGCGTCCCATCACCGAAAGATGGCTTTTCGAGGTTTGATCAATTGGTTCATCTTGGCGGGATACAACGTGGCACTCATCAGCGATGTCGCTTTTGTTGACACGAAGGTATGAATTATAATGTGTCTTGTTTGACTGTTGCCGCGCTAAGACAAGGAATCTAGGTCTTTTCCATGATTCTAGAGGGTTCAAGCCGCAACGTGACAAAGTTCCCGGAGGAACAAATCCGGTCCTTGGTCGATGCTACACCCGATCTTCCCATCCCGACTTGCGATGCATTTCTTCAAGCTGTGTCTACGTCTTCAATCGAGTTCTCTGATAGGGACTTCATGACTCTAGCAGCAACTATCAACCTGCTCCAGTCCCAGGATATCAGCGGTCAAGAAGCTGCACTCTTGGTCTTATCGAGTGTCATACTACAGTTTGTACCACTCTCTGCGCGGAATTTCCAGACTGGAGGGTCCCAATCACAACGGACAGTATTACAAAAATACATCGATTCACTAGCTCAATTAATCAAGCATAACTCGTTACGGGTGGAGCTGGATTCTAAGTCTTGCGTCTGCGCAGACATGGTGGACGGTCGACTTTTGTTCACTCTAAATGGCTCGACAGTCCCATCTTACTTGAGTCAAAAGCCGATTTCCGTTCGCTTTCAAGAGCTGTGCTCGTTTGTGAATTCCGTAGCCGGTGCTGATCTCCCGCTGCCAACGTTCAAGCGCGTTGGAAGCAAAAACAGGAAACAGCTCCAGTTACGATCAGCCGTTCTCCCTTTCGAGAACCCTGTTTTCGATAAACACCTTGCCCCTATGAGCCTGAAAATCGACAATGAAGGCTCGCCAATGTCAGCCACCAAATCGAGAGTCTTCAGAGAACTGTCACACTGGCATAATCACAAACGTACTGTTGCGCAGAGGGGTGAACCGCTAAAACTCAGCAAATGGGCACTTAAGCGCAATCAACGATTCATGGCCGAGATGATTACATATGCAGCAAGCTTGACCAATTCTGCCGGAAAGATTCTGGACCCGGAGACGATTATTGCCTCAGGAAAGACCGCAAAGGAGTCGACAGGTGCAGCGCGTGAGAAAAAGGTAGCTTCTGAGGAGAAGGCAAGCAATTTCCAATCCCAATCCCAGAAGTTTGGCAAGAGGCCGGCGCAACAGGGCAAAAAGAGCAACAAAGAGTTGGCTCTCGAAGCGGCAGCAGCGAGGCAGGCCGAGAAGGCAGGCTCTAAGGCGAATACAGCCTTGAATAAATGGGATAAGGTTCGTAAGGAACTAGAGAAGGATGACAATAACGAGATGCGTTTTGTGAAAACGCAGAAGCATCTTATGAGCTTATCAGCCGAAAATGCTGCGATCCTCGGCCCAGAGATTCAACTATTCTCCGTCAAAGCTCTGGCAAATGTGTGGCAGGAATCCTGCGATTCGAGTGGTTCTAAGAATCTTGGCGTCATCGCCTACATCTGGAAAATATGCTTGCAACTACAGCAAGCCACAACTGGGATATCGGAAACCATGAGGAAAGAACTTCACACACTTACGAGACAACTCGGACTTCCGTTGCCTGAGCTACACATTGCCAACGATTCAGCAAAACTACCGTTTTCACTCAGTCTGGCCAAGCGCCCTGCCTTGCGAGGTAAAACCGGACCTGCCGATGACACCAATATTTATTCCATTGGAATGCCATCGAAGGCGTTCCAGCTTCAGCACTGCGGACCGTACTTTGATCGCACCATTGATGCGAAACCGGACTCTCGAGTGCCATTTCAGCCTGATGCTTGGCAGCGCAAGGTCTTAGATGCGATAGATGCTGACAAGAGCTTGTTCGTGGTTGCGCCCACCAGCGCGGGAAAGACATTCATCTCTTTCTACGCTATGAGACAAGTCTTGAAGGCTGGTGATGAAGGCGTAGTCGTCTATGTCGCTCCGACTAAAGCACTTGTCAACCAGATCGCTGCTGAGGTGCAGGCCAGATTCTCGAAATCCTTCAAAGCTGAAGCTAGATCGGTTTGGGGTATTCATACCAGAGACTATCGAATCAACAACCCAACAGGATGCCAGATACTAGTGACTGTACCTCATATCTTGCAGATTATGCTTCTCGCTCCTGCTCATGCCGAGAAGAAAAACTCTGTAAGTCACATTGATATTGCGAGCTCTTTCATTTTTCGTACTCATAGTGTCTTGCTGGAGCGATGCTTTTCTCAAACCATCAAGCACATATGTGAAACAGTCACTGATTTCAAAATTTGTAGTGGGCTTACCGCATCAGACGTATCATTTTTGAGTGAGTACTTCCGTCGATATTGACTCTGAAGATACTTACAATACTGCAGCGAGATTCATTGTATCGGTCAGGCTGAAGACGGTGTCATATGGGAGCAGCTGATTTTACAGACATCGTGTCCCATTATCGCACTCTCAGCTACGGTGGGGAACCCTAAAGAGTTTGGTCAATGGCTAGAAAGCACGCAAAGGGCCTCTGGCAATGAGTTAGTGATGGTTGAACATACCACCCGTTACTCAGATCTCCGCAAATTCATATATAATGCCCCTGAGACCTTTGAATTCAAGGGATTGCCGCAAAAAGCTCAAGTCAGCGCACCCGGGCTTGACGAGTCGGATGCCTTCGCATTCGTTCATCCTGTGGCTGGGCTGAAAACCCGATCACGAGGAATTCCCAATGACTTGAGTCTTGAGGCGCGAGACTGTCTATCTCTCTACCAGTTGATGCATAAATACCAAACAGCTGACTTTCCTATCACGGAAGAGCTTGACCCCAGCAAATTGTTGCCCGAGATTGTCCGAAAAGTCGATGTTCTCCAATGGGAGACGAAGTTGAAGAAGCAGTTACATTCTTGGTGCATATCTGCAGGCTCACCGTCGTATGACAAAGTCGTTGCAGAGCTTCAGCCTAAGATTAAAGCTCATTTCCACGAATCTTCTCAAGAAACCGAGTGGATGTCTCGGAAACATAGCACCACCGCAGCATCCGAAGATCAATTGCTCAGTACGACATTGCCTCTGTTGAGTGACCTCCAGGCTCAAGATGCACTCCCTGCTATTCTTTTCAACTTCGACAGAAAATTATGTGAAGCCATGGCACGGAGAGTCATGAAAACCCTCGAAACTGCGGAGACCAAATGGAAAGAAACTGACAGCTCCTGGAAAAAGACTGTTGCGGAGTTTGAGAAGTACCAAAAAGATCAGGAGAAGATAGCATCTAAGACCAAAGGTACTGCTGCCAAAACTACAAAGAAGAAGGGAGCTCGCGGGGATGACGATGAGACAGAATCCAAGGCCGACCGGGAACGAGGTACAGCAAACGCCGACGGATCCAAATGGAGCACCTTTGACCCAACTGCAACAGTCGATGCCTTTTCTTTCGCCGACAAGAAGAAAATCGCCATTTCAGATTTGGAGGAATATCAAGAGCAACTGCGGGGTAGAGGAGTTGCAGAGTGGCTCATCACGGCTCTTAACAGAGGCATTGGCGTGCATCATGCGGGAATGAACCGAAAGTACCGCCAAGTTGTCGAGATTCTATTTCGAAAGGGGTACCTGCACGTTGTCATCGCTACGGGTACACTTGCACTCGGTATCAACATGCCGTGTAAGACAGTTGTCTTCTCGGGTGATTCCGTCTTCTTGACAGCCTTACAATATCGACAATGTGCTGGACGAGCTGGTCGAAGAGGATTTGACGTACTCGGCAACGTTGTCTTCCAGGATATCGACTACTCGAAGGTGTGCATGTTGCTCAGCTCTCGTTTGCCAGATTTGAACGGCCACTTCCCAATTACCACAACCCTAGTCCTCCGTCTCGCTACCTTGCTTCATGAGACTAGGAATTCAGAGTTCGCTATTCGGTCCATTGACGCGATTCTTTCTCAGCCTCGGCTTGTTCTGGGTGGGCCAGAGGCTAGATCAGCAGTGTTACACCACCTTCGTTTCTCGATTGAATACCTTCGTCGGCAAGACCTTCTAGGGCCGGATGGAGCGCCTCTCAACTTTGCAGGACTTGCATCGCATCTTTACTACACAGAGTCGGCCGCTTGGGCATTCCATGCTCTCATGAAGGAAGGCTACTTCCATGCGCTCGCGAGAAACATTCACAAGAAGCCCAAACAGACCAGCCTCACTTTAATGCTTGTACTGGCACATATTTTTGGGCGGTATCCCTGCCGCCGTGCTGACATTGAGTTCTATGAGCAATTTGTCAAACGATCTCCTTCCGTAGTGTTCCTTCCTGATCTACCCTCAGATGCAAAGAAAGTGCTTTTGAAGCATAACCGAGAGACTCTCGACATATTTAGAACGTATGTGAGAACATATGCTGAGCAGCATATGACGAACGAGGTCGATAATGTACTACCATTGACTGGGATTGAGATTGGACCCAAATTTGCTATCGAAGCATCAGAATCACCGCGAAGTCTCCCGGGAGCAACGGTACGGTCGCAATTTGTCGCCCTTTCCGGACACAATGATGATACCATTCAAACGGTTTCCGACCTTTGCAGCTCTGTCCGTAGTGGCATCTTCCTGGAGGAAGGTGTTGTTCCGTACCTGCCAGTCTGGGATAAGGACAAAGATGCTCCATTGAACGCCTATCTCTATGATTTCTACAAGCACGGTGACATAGCAGCATTAAGTCGGGCAAACCGAGTAAGACCTGGGGATGTTTGGTTTGTTCTCAACGGTAAGTAATACACGATGCATAACATGATGGATATGGTATAACTAAAGTTCTTACAGACTTCTCGCTTGTCCTTGCAACGATCGTCACAACACTTATGAACTATTTAAAGCTTTCAGACAGTAGCGACGCTGAGATGACGGATCTAATGGGCAGCGGAGAAGCACTGGAGGAACAGCGCGACGACATTGCAATGGAAAAAGAAGAGGCGAAGAAAGCCAAACAACAAGCCGCGGTGGCAGCACCGGCAGCTACAAAGCGGGCAAAGGAGCGTGTTGCCGATTCTTGGGAGTCAGCAGCCAACGATATGGAACTGGAAAGTAAGTGCCCATCGTCTAACGACAAAATAGCATCTGGGTTGAGCGATGATGCCGAGTCCAAGACTGATGGAAGTGGATTGATGGACGTGCTCAGGGCTTTTCAGCTTGTACGGGAAGAGTTTGATGCCAAATTCAAGAACATTTGGGCATAAACAGAAGGGTAGATAAGTGCATCAACGGCTTCATGGTTATGATCATCGGATGACGCCATTAGCTTTGTTTCGAGAGATGAGATACGGCAGTATCAAAATTGAGATAGATAAAATTGGAGTGTTACTACCTGATATCGGAAGAGTACGAGTGATTGCCATGTCCCCCCGTTCTTATTAACTACATTATCCTACAGGCGTCTTTCTTAGCAACTATCAGAGCCCACTATAACATTGAAGTTCTCGGTAGTAAATGCTTGCCCCAACGTAAGCAAGTCATTGTGGTAAGTAAACATACAGAGGCCATTGGCTATTTGAGCATATGGCGCGAAGGATGAGCAGTCGTATTCAGTGTAGCCTTCATTGTCATTGCACCAACTGTTAGGTAATTGGTAATTTCAGAGTTAGTATGTTGTACTCGGAAAGATAAGCCTGTGCGGGTCATGACTGGGACAAGAAAACTTACTAAATAGCCGAGTTCCAGCTGCAAGAGATCCGACCACAAACTCTCGGCCCGTTCATGCCACAGGAGCCTTTAAGGTTCGTCAGGTAAGTCGATCCTTCAAAGATTCTCTGAACGTCTGCTCCGTTTTGAAGACCAACACCACAGATGGTGTGATCGTATGAGCGTTTCTGAAGATGATTTCGACGCAAAAGCAATTCTGTTGAAAATAAGGCGGTTGTCCCTGTAGAATTTGAAATCCCGAGAGGGTCGTCAAGGGGAGACAGGCCGAGGCGGATACGGGCGTTATTCAGTTGAGCAAAGACCTCCTATGAATTGATTAGCAGAATGGTATTTGAAAGGTCTTATAGATGGCTTTACCTGCACAGTACCATTGAAGGTTTGATTCTCGCCATTTGGTGCAATAGGTATCTTCCATGTCACATTTGACAAGACATAGCCATCGGGAAGGCTTCGGCGGAGGGACATAGACTCGAAAGGGGCATTCTAGTTTGTTTTATTTCTATGTCAGAAATGAGCTAGGCTAGGGGAGATTTCATGGGAGAACTCACTACAGCTGCACCTGTCACTGCTGAGGCGAGCACCAAAATAGCTGAGAAGAAGATCATCTTGGAGACCTGCAGATGTTTCGTTGTTCTGAGTCCTTTATGTGTTGAGGACTAACGCGAAAAAGGCAAGCCCGGAGGTTTATTCGGAAATATTCTGGAGAAAAAACAAGAACAAGGCGCAAGATCGAGGTACAGGAAGGAAAAATTACATGCGAAAACTCTCAGCCGGTAAGGAATAACTTCTGAAAACTCGAATTGAGTCCTCATTTATTGAAAGATCGCTTTCTCCGGAGTTCCGGACACTAGCTAGGGGGATTGCAATCATATAATGAAAGAAGTTCTCAAACTGTCATGCAATTATCGGTCACCTAGTTTGTATCTCGGTACATGAACTCCTGTCACACAGCTCTCTGACACCTGTGACTTTCTACCCCGCTGCTACGTTTACTTGGTGACAGCAAACTACGGTCCTGGATGTCTCGGAATCCGCTACAGAGCACTGAAAGGACGCCAGGCGTAGGACAAACATATTGCCGATGTAAGCAATCATACGAGACGGACAGACTATATTTTAAATCAACCCGAAAACACGTGGCCAGTGTTGCACCAGAGGGCCCTATCATTCAATGCATAGGCCCTAACACTCCGAAGCAAGTGGAGGGGAAAGGTACCCATCAAAGTTTCATGTTATACTTTTTTGAAATTTTCATGTCTAATATGAACCACGTAATTATTCATTACTTGAGCAACTTAATAGAAAGTCCTAGACTTTCAGATACGAAAGAATCCGTATTTGGTGTACCTTTCAGGTGCACCAAAGTGTCCGTGTGGGACATCCTACTCCTTTGTCGTTTGTTTCATTGTATCAGGTGCTTCCGGATCTGGTTGACTAAGTAGACGACATCTCAGCATTTTAATCTTCTCATGTAAGTTACTCAAGTGTGGGTTATATTTAGTTCCCACATATTTTGATACAATTGTGTGTCCAAGAATAAGAATTTCTCGGCTACTGATCAGCCAACTCAGATATCAATTCAGCTATCACACCTAGTAGCACCTATATCACACCAATCTAGGCACCTTTATACCGCTCTAGCATTGGCACAGAAGTAGAACAAAGACAAAATATGGGCCCTTTCAGATATCTTCATCCACGTTGGATTAGACCTCATGCCTTTACATTCATTATTTTTGAAGCTTTCGGATCTGCAAGGAGGGCTTGAAGTTTCGGTTATCTAGCAAACCAAACTTTCTGATCACGACAAGCGTATACCCACCACTGTGAATTCTGGGGACCACCATGCTAGTTCCTGCAAGCCGTGAACTCATCAAGAATATACAACCAAAAAAGCATGCACCCGCTTCGCCTTCAACCTGCTTTTTGGGACAACTTGTCAGAGATACCTTTAACCCACAATGCTCTACGGGAGCTAGATAGGAGAAGTAGGAAAAGTAAATTATTCGTCCCTAATCCAGCGGTGGAATATACTGCTGGCGAGTACGGAACTAACAACAAATTCGAATCTCGGGCGGCACAGACACGGGAGTTGGGTATATCAGATAGAAATGAGATTCATCTGATAAAGAGCTTTGCACGACGGGGCGGACCAGATCTATCGAACCTAAGAGGAGTAGGGCTCTTACTCCTTCTCCTTGATTGCGCTCTTTGCTAACCTTTGATAGTGCCCTGAGCCCAGAAAACCAAATGCTATCGGATTGGCGCTTGGACATCGAAAGCATGATCTCGAATCTGAGTCGCCAGGCCCTGTTGGGACTGGGACAACAACCACTGAGGACACTGGACCATACGACCGAGCCTTTGCACAACATCTCAAGGATTTTGGAATTTATCCATGTGGATTCGAATCTTCCGAAGTCGGGGCACATCCACCAGCTAACTTAGAAGAGATTAGACAAGCTCTAAAACAGCGACGACCTTCAATGTCTTCAACAAGCTTTACTGAATTTGACTTCAACAAAGCCCGCTCCAGAGTCAATGCAATCAACAATGAAATCGATATTATGACTAAAGTCTTACCAATACTGGAAGGGGAGTGCGATCCGAGGTTTAGCTGTGGTCGAATCCCCTTCAGAAATCTCAAACCCCTTACGGACGGTAGTCTCACACCTGGCCATCCAGACTGGTATCATGGCGCCATCCCGGGGCGATTGGATAGACAGATCCTACAGGAAATATCCAGATTAGTTGTACCTTCACCTAGAGAAAGAACGCCAATCCTACCAAACTTCTTTCTAGCTATGAAAGGACCCCGTGGTAGGTTCGATGTCATCGACCTCCAGGCTAATTACGACGGAGTCTTAGGTGCAAGAGCAATGCAGAGTCTCCAATCATATCGATCAACGCCTGTATTTGATAAAAATGCGTATACACTAACTTCTACGTTCTTAAGTGGCATTCTCACAATATATGCAATTCACCCACAGCCTGCGACTCGCCCAGATGGGAGATGCATATATATTATGACTCTTGTAGATGTCCAGATCTTATATCTCAATGCCGAGGGATTTAGGGCCGGAGTAAGTGCCTATAGAAATGCACGAGATTGGGCGGTGAGAAGAAGAAATGAAGCCATTACACAAGCAAATGAGAGAATAGCTCAGATCAGAGCTAGTCCTCTCGCATCTAATAAGATTGATCCCTCTGACGACTCCAGGATAGCAGCAGAGGAAGACGTACAACCGCCTCTGATAAATCGCGTGCGGTTAGAAGAATGAGACGTCAGATCAAATAGTCGAGATAGTTCTACTATATTGAAATAGAGCTCGAAAACCACAACTCAACTACAACTAACTGCAGCTTCGCTGCAGTTCTCGAGGCCTACTGCCTACTAGATGATCACGTACAGGATCACACTCAATAGGGCTTAAGTGACCCCATAGGGGTCAGAATTGAAGAAGGAAAACTCATGTCGATTTCTAATCTAACTCAATGCAAATGGAACTATTATACAAGAGGCTAGTGATCACGTAATTCCCAGCCGTAAACCCCATTTCAATATATGCCACGAACATTAAGCACTGGTTGTTGTGATTACCTATCATCCAGCTACAGTAAGTACCTAAACTAAGGTGAGTAGTCCATCCACCATTAGATCACTGCACATGATGGTGCTTTATATGGGTGCCAATATTGTGAAATCACCTTGATAGACCGAAGAACGACATGAGAGTAGAGGGGTTCTAGTTCAACGTGTTATCTAAACGTTAATGTCAGTCATGACTCAACCTGGCCTTCACATGCGTTCTGCAACCCAAAGCTCTCGATAACCCACTGTCTAACAAAAGAGCAGCAGCTACAACACTTACCAGCTGTCTACAGATGACAATAGCATTGATAATGTTGATTGATTTAGACTGACTCGGTGGTTGCACACTTATTGTTAGCCATTGCCCGTGCTAGTAGTGATTGTAGAGACTGATTTGGGCGACGATGACGTAGTTAAGCCACGCTCAGGAATACCGAAGACCCTGTCTAACCCGGCAAGAGTTCAAGTTATAAATATATACTAAGTTAATATGGCGCAAGTAGTGATGGATATCAGATAATAGTGGCTATGCGATCATATTAAACCTTTTGGTAGAATAGTCACCAAAACACCATATTTTGGCAGGAGCAGATCAGAAATACGTCTTCCCGAGGCCGACATGGATTCAAAAGACATTCCTAGAGATACTGAGTAAGTGTCGGTCGACCGTTGGGACGGGATGAACGTGATTGTAACTTCATCAGCAACCCTTGCCCACCCTGCTAAACCCTTGGCGGGCCGTTAGGGTTACCGGAGATGCGTAGGCAACAAAACGAGGGGAGCACACCTAGTGGAGCTCTTTATGTTCACGACGGGGTCTGCTGTACAGAGCCCGTCGTGGTTCTCGAAGGTCAGGTAGTTTGTGCAGACGCGTCCGAGCTCCATATTGCTGTCAATTTCTTCTAGGATCCTCTGTCTATCCTTGAACAGGTAACTATCATGTTTCAGCTGATCTACCTGGTTGTGAGTTTAGAGCAGCTTACTTACCCTCTAGCTGTGAAGTGTACAAAGCTTACTCGATTGTCGGTGATCTCAATAATAGGGCAACATGTCTGCACTACAACAATGGTAGCCAATAATCACTCTGTAGGTAAGCCTGAGACGCCTGAGACATGTCTTGTGAACTGGCAGGTGACCAGGAAGGGGATAAAATGACCGCATAAGCTACTCACACATGTCTCCAAAAGCCTTGCGCGACGACACGAATTTAAGAGTCCCGGGCTGTAGTACAAGCGCCTGCAACATCTCTTCCTGAGAAAGCGGGCGACGAGCGCAGGCAACCCATTGAAGAATCTTTCGAGCTGCCTCTCCCTCTTTTGCGATGGGATTTCTTCTCGATCCTCCTTAGTATGCAATTATACTTACCAAAGACATCACTTAGTATCTCCCATCTGGGTATTAATTAAGGGCAGCTCACGCTTGATCAATACCGTAAGGCAGTTCCACCATCTCTATTTCGATGTCATCAGGATTATCGAGCGGTTGATTTATTCGTACCATGAGTTCAGTGTAGAGAAGCATCCCTACCGCGGATACATTAGTGAATCCTTGAAGTTCTAACGAGACTCGATGATCTTACGGCCTGCACGAGTTTTGATTTGGCCCATCGCAGCTGCAACGTTCGAGCAGACGCCCTCATCTGCGCCCTATTCCCTGAGTTTTTCTACTACTTTGCAGCTTGCCGCGTCCACATATGTGGCGATTTCACTAGCGTTGTGCCTATCACCTCACAATGAGGCCACAGTTCGTGCAATCCCTCGAGAGAAAATGGGCACTGAGCGGCTGCTTATGAGCATTTTAACCCCTCCACAATGAATTAAGATATCTAGGAGTGCTTTCATCAACTTCGTCGAGATCGTCCACCACGATGAACACAGACCCTGTGTCTTCTAGCAGATTTAGCAGTAATTGGGTCAGAAACTTCTCGTCGCTGATCGGTTGCCGGTAGCTAGATAAGTAAGCCTCATGTAGAATTGGCTGTAGAGACTTGTTATCGACCGGCAACTGGAAAATGAGGCTCTGTAGCAGCTTTACCGTACAGCCCTGTTCCTTATCTCTGTAGACCATGAATGCGAACAGTGCCCTGTTGCTGGACTTCTGTATTTCTTGTATGATCTTTGCACTGAGAAAAGTTTTGCCTGGATTGTTTTCAGTTGAGTGATTTTATACCTGTCTTCCACATGCAACAAACCTACCCGTGCCGGGGATTCCGTGAATCCAAAGAGTTCTGTGTGCCTTGTTGCTCAAATCGTCCAAGTCATGTACTCTGCCCTCTGCGCAAGCCACTCGCCCGACCCAGGAGTAAGGTTTCGGGTGATGGCTTTCAGCTCTTTATCGTACAGGCATGGCGCCAACTCGGCCAAAAAGGATCTAAAGTTCTGCAACGCTTCGTGCTCCTGTATCCGCTCGAACTCGATGTAGTCTCGTTGCCTCGCGGCGACTTCCTGCGAAATATTCTCTAACGTCACCTCACTAGTCATCTTCATCTTGTGCTGATTGATCTTCTGCAGTGTTAGATCTACCTTACGGGCCGTCTTTGGCCATAGACTCTCAAAGAAAAGTTCCCACTCTGTGTGATTTGATTAGTAGCTCACAGGCAATCAGTGCAACTTCCGGCTTACGCGGCTTTCGAAGGAACTTGAGGAAGGTGACGTGGAATCTAGTATATTTTAATAGAATAGACATAAGATCCTCTTGATCTTATCATTACTCCGAAACAGTTGTGCATACTGTTCAAAGTGAGGTAGACTCAGACCAATCGTCCCAAGGGCGTCGACTAGAAGTTCAAACGCCTTCACAAGTCGGCCTGCACTCTACCTCGTTTTACCCTGCGGCGAACACCTTATCTCACACATCGATTACAACATACTTCTAACGCAAGCCTGATAGGAGCCTACAGTTATTCCACATTTGTTAGTCAGTTGGTCGTATTCTCAGGGTGCTACCTAGATGAGGCGAAATATGGGTTTCCACGAACCCAGATCAACGCGAGCAGGTCAGGTTTGGACGAGACGAATTGCTCGATAACTCCCTGGAACTGTGCTAAACATTCAAGATACGGCTTGCTTCTGTTCAATCCCCGTAGAGTTGTTGATTTGGACTGTTTCGCCTGAATAGCAGATGTTGTGTCATAGACATTTTCAATGGACTGGTATTGAGAGAAGTCAATCCTATCAGCCGCAGGGAATTGCGTATTAAACTCCACCTGTGCGGATTCAAAGGCTGCGAGCAGCCACGGGTCAGGTTGACTTGGCATCGTCGACATTGGTAATTGATGTTGCTCGTGGGTACAACTTCCTTGTCGATAGAACAAGGACGGCTCACTGTCGGCCAATATCTGACTATATGTCTGTGCTTATGATCGGGGTATATCGCTGTTTGTAGCAAGAGAAGTAACCTCTTCTGTGCTGCTGTCCAGTATTGAATGTTAATACAAGGCGTATTGAATAGAGCGGTTGTTGCCTAATATACACTATGAGCTTGGCTATTTAGTGGCAAATGAGAGCTGAAGGAGGCCTCGAGAGGGGAGAGCCCCAGAGGTAGTCCCAATTAGGCTAGCTTTAAGCAACCTCATGTAAGGCCGCAAGGCAAGTCTCCAAATACGCGCAGGACAATGTGGTAATAAGATCATTAGATCATTGCAGACATTCTATGGGAACAGCTAGTTCAGAAAATATTGAGCAGGTACAATCCCCGCGGTACTGCCGGCTCCCGTACCTTCTCCATGCACTGCGCATCACCCGGCCGGCGATAGGCTACGCACCCCGCTAAAGAGCATGCAACGAGACAGGAGCCCGAAAACTTCAGACCATCCAAATTTGTGCAAATATTGATTCCAACTGTCTACCTCTATAGAAACGTCGCTTCTGCCAAACCAGCACTGAAATGATGGTTTGAGTGGTAATGAACAACGTAACTTAGACCCAATGAATTAACGAAAGGTCCAATCACGTAAGATCCAGTGTTTATGAATGTGATTAGAATACTCTTAGTACGATTGAGCCGATATCTAGATTGTAATACGAGTTTAACCAACATTTCAACTAAGATCAGAACATGAGCTCAAAGATCTAGGTTCGAATCATAGATCTTGAGGCAATTGGCCGACGAGTAGGCGGTGGGCGTAAGGAAAATCTACTACGTGTATTGGGGGCCGTTTTGGGTATCGGAGGCCACGAAGTGCAGTCCACCGGAGCTACAGGTGTTTAGAGGATGAGTGGTCGCAGGTGAAAGACTAAATATAGCATTGAAAAGGCTGCTAGTGCGGTAACTTCATGAATCACAAGTCACAGTGAAAATACTCCGTACATTTGTCGCACTCAACGGACACGACAGTCGAGATCCTGCCATTCAAGAAGGCGAAGACAACCACAAACCACACAGCGATCATTGACATTTACGGAACATCTCGACCGCACCTAGACCAAGCCAAGCCAGTTGACCATGATACCCTTGGTGAAAAGTACCCCGCCTACATCACACAGCCGTCCAATAGCCCAGTCTAGCACCATGCAGCCAAGATAAAATAGTATACCCTGTTCTTGAAGAGGAAAGGAGGGAATGAAAAGCGGGGGAGTGGATGGGAGAAATTCAACTCGTATGCTGCGCTCTGCAAGCGACAAAACTATCAAGTGTGCTCACTATTCTCTATTAATCACAGTGATTGGTCGCCGAAGAGGTTGTGTGGAGTCGGCTGACAACTCAACATCCTCCTTATCTACCCATCTCGATGCCAAATTGGTCTCTCCGCACCGCAGAGCCTCATGTGGATTTCACCAGCGCTCTGTCAATGATCAATTCTATGCTACCCAATTACGGGACGATATTGTGAGCAAAACTTCGATAGAACTGCCCGGGTCGTCATTCCGAGCTGGTATTATTGCAAGCATAATTCGTAGCCTAGGACAAAGAAGAAATACGACACATCATAGCGCCATGGCACGAGTTTCCGTCCTTGGCTTGCCGTGATATCGACTGTTGGGGGCTGGGACTGGGTAGGATATTATGGATCCACCTTGAATCCTGGTTGGAGTTGGACGGGGGATGGTGAATCAAATTGCGGTCGAAGCCTGAAGTCTGATCACCAATGAGTGGCACAACTAAGCATGGACAGGCAAATTTGAATATGTGCACAATACGGCGGTCTCAGAAGAATACAGGATAGGCCACCTAGATTGTAAAATCAACACATTAGCTATATTTAGTGAGATTCCTTTGAGTACTCATTTGAATATATCTCTCTGCAGCTGCTAGCACGTCCGTAGCGCCAAGAGCACCCTTGACTACAACTGGATACCCCGCGCCCGTGAGCCGTGAGTGATCCATTGGTGGTCATCTAGCCCCGATCTGCGCTGCACATCGTCCAGCTTGAATCCTTCGAGACACTGTGACTGGTCTTTGCTAGTATTTTACCCAATGGCAGGAGCGCAAGGACATCATTCCGTAGAGTGTGTTGACAGTCTGCTTCCGTACCAGAGCTCTCCATGTCTCCATGTATACCTAATAAGGCTTGGGTCTCGCTTTTCAGCCGCCTGAAAACCTTCTTTAATACTCATATAGGTGCCGTGTTTGTTCGAGCATAGGGCTCTACTTCGTAGAGTTCTCGATCAGATACAGCGACATCGACGAAAAATAATGTCAGTGTACGAAGTCAAACCGGGCTACCCACAACGAGTGTATCTGGTCAGCACCGAGGCACAGGATGCTGAAAGCCCTCCGAGACGTGAATCACTTGGTCGACAACCCTCAGGATCGCAGTGGGAGCAGCAGCAGACCTACCAGCCCGAACATCAACACGCCGACCAGCAGCCATCGCAAACCCAGTGGCCGAAAACAAGCGACCCTAGCCAGCAAGACCTCGATTCTCAGTTCTACTACCCACCGGCGGACCAGGAGCCTTTCCAGTCACAAACCTTTGCCAGAAAGAATGAGTTGTCTCAGTTCTTCCCTAAGATAAACGATAAGGACAGTCTACGGGCCTGGAAATCTAAGCGCAGCCGAACATTGCTTCTGCAGATCTTCCTTGTTGTCGTGGTCTTGCTTGCCAATATTGTCCTGACAGTCTTCGCAGTCAGTCACTATTCGAGCACTGACGGGATTGGACTACTGTACGATGACGACTGTACCACTGTTAAGGATCTCGATCGATACCTCCACCTACTCATCAACATCCTAAGCACCGGCTTACTATCTGCTTCGAATTATTGCATGCAATTGCAGGCCGCTCCTACTCGCGCGGAAATCAATCGAGCTCATCATGAGGGCAAGTGGTTAGATATTGGAGTTTCCAGTCTGAGGAATTTAGCTTTCATCAGTAATTGGAGACGATTCACGTGGGCCCTCCTAGCACTGAGCTCTGTACCAGTTCATCTCATGTAGGTGTAATATCTGATATGAAGCGCCATGACTACTCACTGATTACGCATCTTAAAGATACAACTCGGCAGTGTTTCAAACATTGGCATCCAACGAGTACGCCGCATTGGTAGTGAAGGACTCTTTCGTGAATGGAAGTTCTGTGAGTGAGCCTCGAAACGATCTTCTTCCTTTGAAATAATATTTGAACTCTAAACTTTTTTAGCATTTGCTAATCTAAATCATCATAGTGGTCAATCGCATCGGCCCAAAAGAATCAAGGAAATGCGATAGCATGGAACCAGTCATACACTCACCCGGTTAAAGGGCTCGACAACAGCCAATTGAGTCCTATGATTCAAGATATTCAGAAGGCGATTATGAATAACACGTACACAGAAATGAACATATCAGCATGTTTCGATATGTACAACGACTACTTCGCCGCTCAAGGCAACGTAGTTGTCCTAGTTCAAAACCAAAGTGTGCAATCTGTCACAGATGACAGCTTGCTCATGTACCAATACATCATCCCTGGGCCGAACAACTATCCAAAAAACATGTGGATGTCCTCGAATGGCAGTGCAGACTGGGTAGCGGTCGAGCCCCCAACACCTGTGACGACATTGTTCCTTGGAACGCCCCATTACGAGATGAAAAGTTGTCTAGTTCAGCCGCCGAACGAAGATGCGAAGCGGTGCTTTCTGCAATACTCACCACCTATTCTTTACATCATAATCGGCCTCAATATACTCAAGACAATCATTCTTTTCTGCGTGTGGGGGCTGAGGAGATGGCAGGAACAAATTTTGGAAAAGCAAGAGGCTGAGAATGCTGGAGGCCCCCCAAGAGCACCCCAGAACCAAGTTATTTACACACTTGGAGACGCCATATCGTCTTTTCTCCGAGAACCGGCCCCGGAAACCACCAATAGGTGCCTCGCAACAAGAGAGGAATTTCTCACGAAACGTACATTCAAGAATCACCTCATCAAAGAACGTCCCGACCTGTCACAAAATGCCGGCGGACCTAGGCCATTCAAGCGGGAAGATAGATACTGGATGTCAGCGGCCAGCCCTAGGCGATGGCTTGTACTGATTGCACTGTGTGTCTTTGTGATTCTGAAGTAATGAGTTTGAATCATCGCTAATGAGTAGCAGGTGTTTAGGAATCATCCTATTGACCGGTGTCTTGCTTGGACTAGGAATCATTTCGCTGAAATCACGGAATCTCTCAACCGACATATCAGGCTTGAGCGCTCTAGGGTTCGGCTCCCTGGGCCAATATACTTTCCTTAACAGTGGACTGGCCGCAGGTGGTGCTGCGGGCTTCGTTAAAAGCGTCTTGGTTGCCAATTTACCGCAGCTAATCATCTCCTTCCTTTACCTTTTCTACAACTCCATGGTCTCGACCTTCTTAGTACAGCGAGAGTTCAGTCGCATGCATCTTGAGAAGAACCGGAAGACATTGCGGGTCTCAGAGCCTGTGGGCATCCAGAGATCAAGTTACTTTATTAGCCTCCCGTTGAAGTACGGCATTCCTCTATATGCGTCGTCTGCCCTCCTGCACTGGCTAGCGTCTCAGAGCTTGTTTTTGGCTCGTATCACTTCATTAAACCCCAATGGGTCCACCGACGACACCAACTCATTCTCTGACCCAGCCAACAGTCCTCTGGCAATATTCATCAGTAAGTGCTATCACGAACTCGATGTCGTCTAATTCTATTGGTGTTTGTTTGCTAACGCACAGGGCGATAGCCATATTGGTCGGTCTTGCGTTTCTATTAGTTGTCATTTTCCTGGGTTGCAGGAAATACGACGGCACAATGCGAATGGTAGCCACGAACAGCTTAGCTATCAGTGCTGCTTGCCATGCCCTCCAAGACGATCGTGCAGATGCTTATCAGCTCCCCATCAGATGGGCAGTTGTGGGGATAGATCCCGAAGGTGTTGGTCATTGCTCCTTCACCACAGCACCAGACGCAGAAGTACGCCCGCCGAGAGAAGGTAGCTGGTACCAGTAAATCTGTGAAATCGGAAAGTGTGTCGCGGTGTCAAGTTGGACAGGGTAGACATGAATGGCCATACCAATTGGCCGGTAATGAAAGCTGAGGCAAGCGAGTGATGATACATGACTGGGATAAAAGCACGTGTTTGAAGTTTCTACAATAATACCCAATGCAACGAGAGAATTTTGGATTTATATAGCCGTTGGGAGGGGTAAATTGGTAAAGCAAGTGTTAACTAGCAAGCACATACTATTCATTGGATCATGCCTACTACCAGGTACCTAGGGTCATAGTATATCATACCACTCTTGATGTGAATAAGCAAGTATCCGGGGTTTTTCTGAGGCTATAATACAACTGAATGACTATTGTCTCCCCATTGTAACCTTGTTCGATGCCCACAGTCGTGTTGATGGCCTGTTGATGAATGACTAAGCTGAGCATCCTTGACATCGTAAAGTTCGTCCGGGCTTCGCATCCACCGTTGACCTTGCCGAAGAGTATGAATACACATTGAACTATCAGATCCCTTGTGATAAACTTACAGCATCTTGGCAAATGCCGGTGCAAAGCTGATCGGTGTTTCAAATGCAGCTGCAAGTTGTGCACTGTCATAGAGAAAGTACACCAGTCAGCTCTCCTCACTTCACCATAGAGTACTTGGGTATACGAGCCAAGGTGCCAACTTATGTTGACTTGTCTTTTAGACTCTTCTGTAGGAACGGCGGCAACAATCAAGGCAAAAAAGCTCGTGACAATCATTGAGAACCGCATTGTTGGTGATTTTTCCTTCAAAAACTAAAATTGGAGTGTTTCGTAGCGGTAGTTTAGAGAGACGAATGATTTAAGGCATAGGAACCAGAGAAAGTCGCAATTTTCAACAGGCAGAATTGATAGCTCTCATACATTCTCGGCGGCGAAGAGATTGAAGACTCCTGTTACCTCCATGCTGTATGGCCCTATTTCTCAGGGCTATTTTTAAGCCTCCATGTAGACCAGTCTCCTTCCTCTAAGCTAGTAGTACTGTTACAGATTATCCCGTGTTGAGCTTGGCACTTGCCGATGAGATAGGCTTCGACAACCCGCATTGCTTATGGTAACTCATTAAGCATCCGGTTATCCATTTCTTCTGATTAAGGTTTAGAAAGTCGGAGCACTAGACAACCAAAAGACATTGACGTCTGTTGTGACCCCACCTAAGCAGTCCATTGTCGTGGCAGTTCACGGGAGGACCAGGACAAGCCTACGTCCCAATGTCGACCGAAGAATGTTGTGAACATAAGATTATGGTAAATATGAAGTCATCGGTATTCTTCAAGCTGACCACATCATTTGCGAGACAACTCCAGAGAGAGCCAATCTTCTTCCTATTAGGGGAAATGAACCTCCTTTCCCTCCTGAAAGACACTCATTACAATATTCCTCTATCCAGTCACTCACTTAAAGTGATTTCATTTCTTCTGGAGCAATACAGGTTAGGATAGCGTAGCAAGTCAACATCAAATCGACATAGATTGTGTTGATACTCAAGGCCTGCAGGAGCCGGCTATCTCTAATTCCTTGAACGAAGATTATAGAACATGGTGGCAGGGGTCATGGTCTTCAGCGACAAGTTCTGTCAGAGTAGTGCTCAACAGCCATTCGCTCACGTGTTTCGAAATTAATATCGAGGATTTTAGGCCCTACCTGAGTTTATTCATGGGTGACGATGCGTTAGGACTGTTACGGCGACGATGGGGCCGTCTAAGGGGAGGGAGGCGCTGCTGGTGGTAATGTAGGGGCTGGGGAGCCGTAGGCTTGGCGTCCTAACGGTCGTTGTCGTAGTTGTTGTTCTCATTGACGTCAGGGCATTCTTACAATACTAAACATATAAAAGTTGCTGCTAATGTGACACGCTATCTATCAATCTTGCCTTTCTACTACATGATGTAAGGTCGCATTTAGCACACAAATCCCCTAGGGCATAGTGAGCGAGGGTTGCCTGCACTGTTGACCAAACTGACTGAAATCTACGGATGAAGTGAAAGCGGCCTGCAGATGCTCCTAAAACGAAAGCTATAGGTTACCAACACCATGGTACCTACCCCTCGGTACTGATATAGTGCATCGGTTGGAGACACAGACTGCCCGCATCTCAATAATGCTTTCCTAAGCATAAGATGGTGCTTGTGCTTCCTTTGACCTGTTCACTATCGCAGACACACCCTTTGTGAGTTTTCCTGGACCGTCAGCTAGATTTATTCAACTTGATTCAACATGGCTTCTTTGATCAGGTTAGCTTCCTGGCTATCATGGCAAGTCATTGCCACAAGTTTTTCCCTTTACCTTGTAACTGTTGCTATATACCGTTTGTTCTTCCACCCGCTCTCTGGCTTTCCCGGCCCCAAACTCGCAGCTATTACCCGATGGTACGAAGCCTACTACGATGTCGTCAAGGGAGGCCAGTACACTTTCAAAATAGCAGAGTTGCATCGGGTCTACGGTATCTATCAATTTTGATCCATCTTTCCACCTGCATTCCATCGTCTATCAGTCCCCCGCCCACAGCAAGACATTCTTCCTAACTGAAGTATGCTCCAGGTCCAATTATCAGAATTAGCCCTTATGAGCTCCATATTAATGACTACACTTTCTTCAACTCTCTTTACTGTCAAGAGGGACGTTGGCATCGATATGCCTGGGCATGGGATGCCTGGGGAGCCGAGGGTCCGACTATCCACACCATTGATCATGAACGGCACAAAGCTCGTCGTCAGCCGCTTGCCCCCTTCTTTTCGAAGGCTAAGGTATCAAACCAGCAGGCCACTATTGCGAGACATGTCGAAACCCTTTGTGGCCGACTTTCGAACATTGCCCAACGGAGGTGGGATAACACCGTCAACCTGGGAGCAGCCGTCACGGCACTCGCCCGCGATGTCTCCTTCGAATTCATACTCTCTAAAAACTACAATAGTCTCAACAGCGAAGATTTTGACGTCGCTGTTTCCCATGCAGCAGAAGGAGCTGGCCGCTTGTGGCGGCTAACCAAGCACATTGGCTTCATTTTCCCCATCGTCAATTCGATACCGATAGATTGGGCTATGAAGATTTCAGACGATGCTATGAAGACTTTCTTTGTACACATGAAGGTATGATAGCTCTTTCAGTAACCAATCTCTCTGAGTTACATCTAGATTGAGTCTTATATCATCACAGGCTGCCATGAATGATACCAAGGATTTGATGGCCGCTGCTTCTTCAGCTTTGTCGGATTCCATGTCCCAGCAAACTATAGTGCATGAGATAGTCCGGTCAAAGCTTCCTCCTCGAGACAAGGCCTTTAAGCGGGTTTTCGAGGATGTCGCGTCCGTTAGTGGAGCAGGGTTTGAAACTGTTGGCGCCGTCCTTCGATTGATTTGTTTCTATGTTTTCGACAACTCTGATATCCTGCAAAAGCTAAGAGCAGAAATTGATAGCGCCAAATCAGAGACCCCTGACGTGATGTCTTTGAAGGTTCTCGAGCGGCTACCATATTTGACTGCAACTCTCAGTATGTACCCCAAGGGCATCTACCTCTCCCAACCAGGAGGCCGGTCGAAGTCATTTACTCCCTCTCTACTATCCTTTTAGATGAATGACTCTTCGCGAGGACTCATTTCTGATTCGGATGTGATACAGTGGAAGGTTTACGCCTTAGCCCTGGTATTGCCACAAGGATGGCCCGCATCGCCCCCGACCGAGACTTATCATATCAAGACTTCCGCATTCCTGCGGGGACCCCAGTGGGTATGGAAACTATTCTAATCCACACAGACGAGAATTTATACCCAAGTGCCAAGTCTTTCCGGCCAGAACGATGGATAGACAAGGGCGGCCTCAAAAGTACTAAGAGGGGCTTTGCGCCATCTTCTAGAGGAACAAGAATGTGTCTGGGGATGTAGTAAGTGCAAGTTCTTCTTCAAGACAACTGAAGCATTTACTAAATGACTTTACCCTCCTTTAATCATAACAGCCTAGCTTTGGCGGAGATATACCTCGTGGTCGCGGCCCTCGTACAGCAGTTCGATGTCACCTTTATAAATGCCAAAGCTGAAGATTTCGAGTGTGTCAGTGATCAGTTCGTGATTGGTACTAGAGGGAAAGGTGTCTTAGAAGCAACTATTCAGCTGCACAAGAGCTGAAAGGCATACAAGCAAGAAGTAAGCGACGGTATCGTCATGATAGGCTATAGGGGTATCAACGACTTGCCCGAGAGTGACAGTCTCGATCAAATCCATACTTTCCAGCGCATTGTCGATAAGGAAACAGATGAGAATCGAGCACAAGTCTTGCAGTGGTGATGTGTACAGGTAGACATATCTGAAAAGCCATAGTCGAGTAGTTCTCGACTAAAAATATAGCTGAACTCGGGCGTGTATGCGAAGAATGGAAAACAAAGCATGATATTGGAAAGGTTGCTTCGGCTGGAACCAGGTGGACATGCCTAGCAGTTATTCAGTATGGTCTTACTGAGCATGCTGATTTCGATTTATTTATATTCCTTTGTCCCGAATATTTTATGGTCGACTACTCCAAGCTTTTTGTCGAAGGCTACTCGAAATCTTTTACAAGGTGGATTTGGTTAACGGTTTTCCCTGAAACATTTATTTGGAATTTATTGATTATTTTGATATTGCTCGAGTTGCCGTCGCTGCTTTTTCAGACTTTGCAAATTTGAAAAGGCGTGTTATGGGTCTTGTGAGTGAATTTATTACTTTGTAATAGACCTTTGATCGTCTTCACTTTGCGATGGGGCTATAGGACTTAAGCGATTCTCTTTAGTGATGCCGAGATCCTTAAGTTGCCGCCTGAAGCCTTCAAAAACTATACATGCTAGGTGATAACCCGTTGGAAAGCATGGGGGGTTTGTTCATATGGAGCTGATATCTGGTGCTATATCATCGATGACTTTCCGAGATTCCTGAGAAGAGAAAAGGTAGGATTTAAATGCTGGTGCCGTTATTCTATATGCTCTGTAGCTAGCTTGGCCCTATCGATGGTTTGAGAAAACCCGTCTTTTGAGAATAGTCTGTTTTGAGGGATAAGAGTATAACCCGGGAACGAAATTTATAATCTTAGCCTACTTGATATGTAAAGTGACATTGCTTGGATCGGCTGATGTGGCTTCTCCAGATGACTATACTTGTTTTTCTACCTCTCTTCGGGGGACACGTAATAGGATATGCCGACAAAATAAATCGAAAAGCGGTAGCGTTGACTTTGTTCTGGAAAATTTTCGGCTCCTAATCAGTATGTTGGGTCAAGTTTCTTTTAACCTTTCGCCTTATAAACGTAAAGTATAAGATTCCGTCATACAAATAAGACAGATTATGAGACAATGAATTTCCTTGTCTCGAGAGCCTTAGTATTTGGGAAGTTGAAGCCCATGCAGGAAGGTCTTTTCCCCAAGAGTCGCAACTATTCCCTCTGGGTATTGTTCTATATCCTTTATCCTATCTTCCGACTTGGTATGAAGCCCTTTTGTCCTTCAAATAATCAGTATGGCAAGGACAGAATATTCAAGCACAAAGCCTCTGTGGCACTCTCAGCGGTTTCTTCTCAAAGGAGTATTAATCACCGCAAAAACAGGAGCGTCCCGAGCCTTCCGTACTTCTGCACCTATTAAGAATCCTACGGGGTAACTGCGTGGCACCATGACACCTCATGATGTTCCCCTTATTCCTTGGCAGAAGACTGGAGTGTATGAAACTAAGAAGAGCCCAGACAGGTGCCACTGAAAATAGGGGTAGTGATTACGTAATCATAGTGCGTTGCATTTTTAGCATAGTTAGCTTATCCTTATTAGCAAGGTGGCAGACCTAGAGTGATCAACAACCAAGGAGCCTACAATTCAATTTCGCGTTGAGCTTTTTCATATATTAATTCTATGCATAAGTGTTCAAGTTACAAGAATTCATTGATTTTCCAGTTCAGAAAGCCATTCAGGGGCTCGTGCACCTCACCCTTGAGTGGTGTTGGTTGTGTTGAGCCCTCATCTCGGACCCGATTTCACCACCAAACTTCAATGGAATAGGATCTGAATCTTGGAATCTTCTGGCGCTATTCCCAAGGTATACCGCGAAGTGCTCACTCGGCAGCATTTTTGCCAAGACCTGAGCCTCAGGAACTTCACACCATCAGATTGCCTATCTAAGGACGTCTACAGATTCTACACGATTTGATTAGTTATCGTTGTGGCTTAGCCGAGTGCTGTCGAGTGGGCACTTCGCGGGATGATGCTAATTTTCGGAAGGCGCGACTCCGGTTTGCGGGGAGATAGCCATGCTAAAGATTGGGCTTAACGCTCGTGTAGGGAAAAACATGCCGACAATTCCGAAATGGTCGTTAGCAGTAACAATGCCTGCAGATGGTATTGCTATAATGGCGGACTGCAATCCGCGCAATGCCGACAATCTCAAAGTTCTTGCTCTCGCATAGCAACTCTGTCGTCGACACGATGTATTCACAGCGAAGTAGCCGCCTAGCACTGGCTAATCTGCTTGTTCTGGCCAGTCTCACCTCTGCTGTCTCCTATGATCCTGTTGTTCCCTGTTCGTCGTTAACGGTAACGCCACCCGAAGGAGCGACTGTTATCAATGCAACGGGAACGGAGCGCTACAATGTCACGTATACATTGAGCCCTACATACAATGGCGTAGCTGGTAGCATCAACATTTGCGACATGGAGGTCTTCCTGACGCATGGTGATGCCGGAGACCAGGTCCGGTTTTCTATCTATCTTCCGCTCAAAGGGTGGAATGGTCGATGGCAAGGCACAGGAGGTGGTGGTGTATGTGCAACTCCAACTGCAAAACCTGCGCCCTTTCTATCTGAATCCTAACATGACATGCCGATTTTGATAGTTCACAGCAGGCGGGTTTGATTTCGAGCTCGTGCCGGCCGTGACAAGCGGGTATTCGGCTGGATCGAC
This sequence comes from Xylariaceae sp. FL0255, assembly GCA_022578795.1. NCBI lineage: Eukaryota > Fungi > Ascomycota > Sordariomycetes > Xylariales > Xylariaceae > Xylariaceae sp. FL0255. Next base: position 47,439 of record MU388878.1, read on the forward strand.
CGATGCTGGTGTACCTCTCGACGGCAACACAGATGTGTGGTATAACAACACTCAGCTAGTCGATAATTTCGGTACGCCAAAGAGAGCTTGCACGTTGCATTGGAAGAAGGGAATGTAGTACTGACCTTCGTTTTTTTAGTCTACCTCTCTTTGCACGAAATGACGGTCCTCGGTAAAGAGTTGTCTGAACAGTTTTATGGGAAGAAACCAGAGTATAGCTATTGGTTTGGCTGCAGCACAGGTGGACGTCGGGGTTACAGCGAAGCTCAACGATACCCTGAAGATTATGACGGAATCTTCGCGGGTTCTCCGGCAATCAATTGGGCTCAGCTTACCGTTGCGGACTACTGGCCAATCGTGGCACAGAATATAGCTGGCGGCGATGTCCCCATGTGTAAGTTCGAAGCCATGGGCAACGCAAGCGTCGCTGTCTGCGATTCACTCGACGGCGCCAAGGACGGCCTGATCAGCAATCCGCTCATCTGCCACTTTGATGCGACTACTATGGTCGGCAAAGAAGTGCCATGTGGCAATTCGACGGCCAAGATCACCAACGAGGACGCCACGGTCTGGAACTCAATCCGTCATGGGCCTGCAGGTGAGGAGGGTCGTTCTCTCTGGTATGGGCTCCAACCAGGAACGGACTACAATGACCAGGCTGCCCGGCCAGGCTTTGAAATCTCATTACAGGTGATTGCAGATTTCCTAGCAGGAACACCAGGTCTTGACATTACCAAAATGAACCAAAGCCAATTCGTGGATTATTTTGATCAGTCACTATCAAAGTTGAAGGCTGTTTGGGGCACCGACAACCCCGATCTTTCCGCTTTCAAAGCCCGTGGCGGCAAACTTGTCACCTGGCATGGATGGTCGGACAATCTGATAGCACCTCAGGGAACCCTCGACTACTGGAAGCGCGTCGTAGACACGATGGGAGGAGAAGAGGAAGTTGACGATTTCTACCGTGTCTTCATGGCACCTGGTTTCGCCCACTGCGGTGGAGGTCCCGGCCCCCAATTACCAACAGATAATCTAGCGCCTGTAGTGGAATGGCTTGAAAAAGGTATTGCGCCCGAAACCTTCCTGTTTTCTGGAAATGGTCAGTCTAGGGCCCTTTGCAAGTATCCAAAGGAGCTGGAATATAAGGGGTATGGAAATGTCAGCGATGCATCAAGCTGGAAATGTGTGACCAATGGTCCATAGAGGGTACAGCAATTCTTCACTGAGACTTGCAGGTTATGCGCGGCATAACGTTAGATAGAGTATCTTCCTCAATCAAACTTAGTCTGCTCATGTGCCATACAGGTCTCTTCTGCCAAAGCCCTTACGTAGCACAGGACTTGTGCTAGTAGCTTATAACCACTGTAGTCGGACAAAGTATTTCGGAATTTCCTTTACTACTCGAGGTAAGTATGTTACTTGCGAACTTTAAATGTTCGGACACTGGAGAGTTTTAGATTCTGATGATGAACGGTGGAATACCTGTTCAAGCAGGGGCATCGATATCAAACTCGGAGAAGCCGGAGCAGTTGGCCTCTAAAGCTCCCAAAGGGACGCCGGGAAGAGCGGGGCCTCTCCGGGATGACGATAACTGATAGAAGATCCTAGGTTGTTTCATAGTGCAGTAAGCGCCTGATGGTCAAAAGGAGATAACAAAGGGGTAATCTGAAACAAAACGGTGTAATTGCAGATTATCTCGTGGCTTGTCGGCGCCAACAGTCGTCAAGAACGACAGTTATAGCACATCTCGAACAAACACTTGTGCTCATACCATGATTGTCTTCATACTGAACGTTAGGTAAGCATGCGCAAGTCTCCATCTCCCCACGTAAACAGATAGGCTAAGAGTTGTCCGGAAGTTTTCTAGCGGAGCATTAGCCCCGGAGGTCACCCTAACAATACTCCTGCACCGTCACTTACAGTAACCTCCATGCGGTTTGGCTCAGACTGGAATCACGAGAGCCGCTGAGCGATTATCAAAATTACGTCACCATCCCAGGACTGAAGGAACACGCGACGCTTAAGAGACATACATTGCGTTTATTATTCGAAGTTGCGAGCGCAAACATTATGGTCCATACAGGCATGATCTTGTTTGTAATAGGAAGACCATTTTATCTTAACTCGGGGTTTTAGCCCCAGGATACCTTCGCCATGGCGCCAAATCCAATTATGATACCGCGCAAGCCGGTTCCGACTCCAGCGACTCATGTTCGCCAAAACCCAATTCGCGCCGGATCCAGCCAAGCCACCACAGCATTGATAGCTGCGTGCCTTGTGGCTGTTCTTGTCTTCAGAGTCGCATGGGCTCGGCGCTGGTTTCTGTCGGGCGCAACTATCGAGAGTCTTCTTCTACTTTACTCGAGTGGCCGTCCGAATCCTGACAGCGTTTTCCCATGTCTTCCCCTCTGGACAAAGATAGCTACTTTGAACCTTGCATTTGCCATTTGCTCGACATCATGGCTATTATACGGCGTATTTGCTGTCGCCTGTCATACTGTCGCACTGCTCACCAGTCTCGCCTACTTCCCAACCTTCGGATATTACTTCCGCAGAATCCTGAGGAAGACTCTCGGTAAATACCCGCAGTTTGGCAAGGACCGATTGGCTCTGTTTGATCTTCCAGCTTTGGAAATTGATACAGATGTCGATGGCTTGCTTGTGGTGAGAGGGGTCACTTTCCATTTTTCCACTCTCACCATTATTGTTCATGGTATCGAAGTGGGTATGTGAAGATGGCCACGTCCCTTTATTAGCGAATTATCGACACTGATAAGATGAACAGGGATCAAAATTACCCGCGATATCGAGCTGGCGATCTGTGTCGACCAAGTCACTGTCAGTCTGTTTCGCCGTTTTGAGGTAGGGCAAGTCTTCGCCAACGTCAAGGGGGGCAAATTCGAAATGACTTTTGCTGGTCTCGACGAAGATGCCGTTGACGACGAAACTATAAGTGTTGATAGTATCTTTTTAAGTGACACTCCTTTGCTACGTGCTGCTACCGCGGGATCTCAGGGATTCGAAGACAGAAGAGCGGCGCAGAGACAGTCTCTCACCACCAATAACTCCTACATGAAAGATTCATCCCCGCATGAGGGCCTGGACAATGTTACCAAGTTATCACCAGCCGACGAGCTCGCCGAGAATAAGTACTTGGAAAAACTGGCTGAAATCCGCACTACCAGCTCGATCTTTCAGTCCCGTCGACAAGCTAAGAAAAGGTTCGAGGGCAAGGACGGCGCTAAATTACAAGACGAGAAATCACTTCGAGCTGCCATATCACAAGAGCTTCACATTATGCCTTCTATCGCGCATCCTCCTTCAAGATCCGTGCGTGTGACGACACTTCAGAATTCAACGCCGCCATTCGTGCGTCGTTTCCTGCACAGGCTGCCGTTTCTCTTGAGACTACTGCTGGCGCCATTGGGTTATTTCCACTCCATCCACATCGAGTCCATCAATGCGGGTGGATCCGGTCATTGGGTATCTGAAATCCTGAGACAAGAGGTATTCAAATCTTACCTAGACAACAGCGCAGAGCTGCGGAGACTTCATCGAAGAGTGTCCACATGGCTCGAGAACGCGACATTCTGTCTGCAGCTGACCGATGTCAAAGGACTCGGCTCAGTCCCTCTAAGCACAGCCTTCGACATAACCGCCTGGCTCAAATTCAACGACGTCATAGCCTACAGGGCAGAGCAACAGTCCAATGTGATCACTCAAGTGGTGCGTCTCGGCGGCGCTGACGCAACTGTCACTATCCCTTCCTATCTCCTCCCTCACCATGAGCATCTCATCCCGCCCAAGCCCAGCGCCCAGGACATAGAGGAGCTGAAGTCGAAGGTGGAGAAGGTGGATGGCATCCCGAAGACTACCCAAGCGAAGAAAGATCTCGACATGGCCGAAAAGGACGAGGCCTCGATCGCCTTGAGCGTTCACGCGAGCTTACCTGCTAGCGTCGACCAGACATTACTAGACTTCACCGCGGCGCTCGTGAAAGCAACAAAAATGATCGAGTTCGAAAAAGAAGTCGCAGGCGACGAAACCCCCCCTCAGGCGCTCGCCCGCGCGAGCACAGACAGCTTAGCGCAGCACACCACTACCCCCACCGCCGCCGTACTAGAGAACAACCACGACCCCCTTCTAACGTCCCCAACCCGCAGCAGCGAGGATCTCCCCCTCAACAGCAGCAGCGCATCGAGCAGCCGAACCAACCTCACCGAAGACGGAGGAGCAGGAGGAAGCAAGACCACTCAAATGAAACTTATAGCGCGGAACATACGGCAGAACCTCAAGGACGGGACCGGGATAAAGGAGTTCGCGAAGAACACGAAGGACAGCATGAGGAAGGCGGCTGTCGGCGGGCTGGTCAACGATCGCTGGATCGCCAAGCTCGTGGGTAAGACTGCCGTGGCGCTGCAGAAGGCCCAGGGAGATGTCGGGTACAGTGGCCTTATACCTATTCCCCTCGCTCCGTATAGAGGGGATAAGAGCCTGCCCTCGAAGCTGCTACCCTAACTGTCTAAAATACGACATTTGAAGACGGGTAGGGTAGGCTGCCACAGGCTGGGCGGGAGGGTATTATTCACATTTGTACATCAGTTTCGTTTTTTCACCAATACCCACATAGCTAGATTAAACAGTACTAGTATTTCTCTTTGCCATGCAAACCTTACTCGTGGCCGAAGTGAACCTGTAGTTGTTTTAGTATACAGTAAGAGCATACGAGCTAGGACATGTCATCCACTGCCGGTCTATAAGCGTAGCCCATTAAAGAAATGAGAGCAAAAGGTCATAGCAATGATATGTCATATTTTTCATATTCATGCCACGGATACTCGTGACGACAGCAACTGATATATACGGAACAAACTCTTTTATCATGGCGCGCTCGCCTCCCAGATCGGAAGCATCCAAATACATACATAAAATTCTCTTAACCAAGAAAAATACCGCTTTCAGCATTCCGAGACGCCAGTAAAGATAGAGATGACGAACCGATAAAAGTGGTCTCTCCAAGTCGTTCCGCACAACATGCCCAAGATACCAAAAAAAGGGAGGGGATAAAAACCTGCCTCGAAAAGATCATGGCTATTCCACCATAAAGAAGGGAACGCATAATACAACACGGTACCTAAGAGATCTAGCGAGGGACGGGAAGATGGAAAGGGAATAGAGGTAGCATAAATGACTTAGATAGCTGTTTCGTCCGTCCAAGATGGACAGACCCGTTGATAGAGAACGCAAGATTGCTTCTATTTCTCAGGTGCGTGTATATCGAAAATGAGAAGAGTCGGGAGCTCATTCGCGCATAACGTTCTCATCCCCGAAAGGGCTGTAATTTCTCCCCTCTGCGAGAGATTGTCGGTGAAGGCTGGTCTGTGATTTTCTCGGGGCTTCCTCTGCCACGGCGCTGAGTGATCTATCTCTATTGGATTGGTTCCTTCTAGGGGGGTCGGAGAAGGGACCTTGATCGGTGACTGGTGTCCCATCCTCGATTATCGTTACGGCGGCAGAATCGCGGGGTTGACCGCCGGCAGAGGTACCATCTAATTCAACCAAAGTCCGAGGGCTCTCCAGTTCCGCCACTGCCGTCGTCCCTGAGGTGCCAGAGGCTGTGGAATTTGATTTGGATAGTGCGGGCTTCAAACTGATCGTTTTAGGTCCGCTGCCGACGCGCACGACTTGTGGTCTCACTGCCGTAGCAGTTGAGGCGCTCGCATTTCTCAAAAAGGTTGCGCCAATACTGAAAGTCGGGGAAGGAGGTGGCTTGTCATACTTCTCAAAGTCAACTTGTGGAACCGGAGGAGTTGAGCCGTCGCTATTGGTGCTTCCGGCGCGGGACTTGACGCTGACAAGAGAGGGCTTGAGGAAATTGCCCTTCTGAGCCGGGATCGGGGATACGACAGCATTCTTTCCGTAGATGGTCGATGCTACACTGGATCGAGGGGCATACGATGTCCGTGCATATGAGGTTCGGTCTGTGTAATTAGAGAAGCCCGAGTAAGTCGAGTCACGGAGATCGCCAGGAACGAAGAAATGTTGATCTTCATACGGTGACGAGTTGGCGCTTTCGGCATGAGCAATGGGAATCGGTGGAACGGGAGGCACCAGTAGGGTTGGCGAGGTCGGGGCAGCTCTGTTGGTAACACCTGGGATGTAGGCGATCTGGATTATGTTGGAAGCTCGGGTGAGAACGGTCGAAGCAATAGAGTGTACGGTATGGGTGGATTCTCTCTTGGAACGTCTCGAGGCAAAGTCGTTATCTGCTTGATCCAGGCCTTCATCGCCCTTGGCTGACCATTGCTGTTGAGAGTAGGTGGACCTCTTATTCCTGATGCAGTATTTCCACCCGAAGTAGGTCAGAATGGCCACAAGTACTAAGCCTCCAACGACACCGCCGGCGATGGCGCCAGCGCTTGATGTACTACTACCGCCTGAAGAAGTTGGAGTTTTCGCGGGGTCATCCTGACATACGGCTTGGGCGCATTGGTGACAACTCTGGGCGATCTGAAAGCAACTTTGGCCGGTCGGACACGAGGCGGGACAGTCGGGGGCAGCATCGCCACACTGTAGACAGCCATTTTGTCGATTCTCGAGGATAGAAAGTACATCTATGTTTTCGTCTGCAATGCACTCAGTCAGCCAACCGCCATTCAAAGGTTTCGATAGAAGTAGCTCACGCTCGGCGAAGCCGACAAAACCATGCGCGTGTGCCATTTTTAAATGCGTGAGATGAAAAGTGGTTTTGCGAGGGGTTGCGGTTGTTTATTCAATGGTAGATAATCCTAAAATTGGTAATATATTCTTGTTCCAAGCGTACTCGTTGTAATGGCCTCGGTCAGGCGGGTAGTTGGTGCAACGTGGTTCGCGAATAACGGAATTGAACGGGTTATCTTAAAGTCATGAGATACGGGATGAAATATAGATTAAAGCATAGATGCTAGACGTGATAATCGTGAAGAAGGGGGAAATAGCAAAAACGAGTGACTGAGAGAGACTAGCTCAATTACGAAGAGAAGGAACAGCGCTTGAATGCCAGTTGTATTGAAGCACTCTTAGAGTGATATCAGCGACATCGAGGGCCAGCACGATCGATTCGAAGGTAGCAGTTGTCGATGGCGTGTGTGTTGTTGGTAATATTGTTGTAGGTGTTTTGAGAGGGTTGCGTGGAGGAGGAGGCGGCGGCTGCGGCGGGATTGAGGGATGAGAGTCGAACCAGGAGAGGAAGGGAAGACTGAGATTGGCAGGATGAGTTGGGGGGCGGTTGGTCCAAAACGATGGCTGCTAGAGGTTTAGAGCCTTGGCCACTTGGACTCGCTAACGACAGGAATGGGAAAGGGAGAGTGAAGGACAGTACGATACAGTGCAACAGTCTTCTGACATTGCTAGATCTGTGCGGTGTTTTCAACCAATTGGCAACAGATATGCACTGTGCTTAGACGACAGTCACTATGTTTCCCGCTGTCTAGAAAGAGATTAGCCCCCTCTCTTGCCCCTGCCCAGCCTGCCTCCTTCGCACCGTCAGCATCAGAAACGAACAGTCCCAATTCCAGGAACACAATACAAATCAAGGGATTCCACGGCTTAAAATCACCTTCCAGTCATCAAGTTTTCTTTTTTTGCGTCGAGTCTTCTATGGATGCTGTTTGGATACTGCTATGACCCCTAATAGGCTTCCCAAGGGCAATGCTTGTCAAAATGCCAAGTTGCCCAATGTGAGAAATAAATTGCTCTTCGGCAGTTGGCTCTTGGCATTGAAGGGGGGATTTGCCCCCCAGTCACCTGTGCCAAGACGATTTGTTCCAACGTACTCCGTACAAGGTTAGATGGGTGTAAGATGTAGCCCCGCAAGTATCTGGGCTTTGCCGGGGTCTTGACAGGCGTAGTTGGCGAGGCCCTCGCCAAAAAAAGTGAGACACTTTTTATATATCCATACCTACACCATTTCAAAACATACACATACGCAGCATTAAAAAAAACAACGAAATCCAGCACTTTTAAGTAAATTGAAGTAATCTACGTAGTATCAGATAATTTTAAGTATATATCGATAGATTTAGCTATGTTTATTGCTATTATTATAGCAATCCTATTACCTAGAATATTGCCCTTCTGCCCGTACTATACCTAGGGGCTAGTGAAAAGTGTCTTACTTTTTTTGGCGAGGGCCTTGGTGGGTGGATTCATGTACCAGAATTAAAGCCTCTACATTAACATCATTACCACAATTGAGCAATGGCTACTACAACGAGCTTTCAGCCTCGGTTGGCGATTTTACTAGGGTGTTAACAAGGCTAGTTTTGGTGCTACATACATGTTATGCGTTGCGGCTGCGAATTGTGCAAAAAAGCTACTTCATCGCGGCTTGTCGAGCTTTCCCGTCTGTGCGCAGTACGTGGTGGGGCTACATTTTACTGGGTGTGGACCTCGTACTGTCTTCTCCCATCTTAGATAAGGCAATGGCCTGGTCTGATGATGATGCTTTTTACGTGCATTACTATCGACTTGTGATCAATTGCGGCATGGCCGCTGTTGAAGAGATTCCTCCTAAGTTTTGATCTGCGGCCTAGATCGAAAGATCGACATGCCTTGCCTCTCTCGACCGATGAGAGACGAGGATTTCTTACGCCGGCTCGGGTGACTCGCAGGGCGCAGTTGCAGTTATAAGGGGAATTAATAAAGGTCAATCCTCACTACTATTCTTCATAGGCACCGAGAACTCCCTCTTCGATAGTTGTATAGTGGGTGCCTGTTCAACGTCCAAGGTTACGGAAAAACAAAAGCTTGGTTTTGTAATGCTGCATGATTTTCTAGATAAAACATATGTTGCACTACCGTCAACTTCCAACTTTACCCTCATTCTTCAATCACCAAGCTGCGCCGAGTAGCAGAGGTCTCCGACTTGAAAAAGAACCCTTGGGAGAAGAAACATCAATCTGTTTCTTAAGAAGTATTGACTTGTCCAATGACTATCATAAGAGTATCGCTACTAATCCCTGGCGTCTTACATGTCTATTAAGGTAGTAGTGGTGGGCTCAACGTCGGTGCTATTGCTAATAGCTGCTGCGATTTACCTGCGCCTATACCAAGTCTCTCTAGGTGAAATTTCCCAGAGCCGAAATCTATCAAATGATCCTCACATTTTAGGGTCTCTTGCCTGTGGAAAGAAATGGCAGTTTAAAAAATTGATCCCTTACTAAATTTTAGATGGCAAGCTTCAATGGCACTGTGGTGCGACGCGAGGAAAAGCCAACCAGAGATCGGGGCTGTGATTTAAAGAGCGCAACGTTGTATATGAAATATCACATCAGCATGAGAACCGTGGGTTATGAGAGCACAGAGTTCGGGGTGGCCTATGCACATGTTGGTCGTCCTGCAGACCGGATGGACTGTGATTGGCAGCATCAAGTGAGACAGGATATGTTGAGTTGTCAGATGTCGACAGCAATGGTCTGTCACCAGGCGCCACAGATTAGCAGAATGGAGGGCGGCGTCGAGACGGCACTGGCCATGAGAACAGATGAGTCGCAAGCTAAGTGTTAAGAGCTGCAGGCGGTATCACCTCTTATTCTATTCTCTCCATGATACTCCGTACATAGCTGTTCAACCTCGGGTTCAATAACGGCTTCGCTTTTTGCATTTGGTACTGCTCATGCGAATAATCCCCTGCACAATAATCCGAGAGGCCAACGACAAGGCACTACTGGCATGCACTGCCTCGCTCCAGACAGGGGAACTTCCGCTCCGGGCCCACTGGCTAGAAGACGCCAAGAGACAACTGAGCCTATTTTTAGCAGTGGTCCCTTCAATTTTTCTTCAAAGCATATCCACTGTTGTTCATGGAGAATCTATCGTAATATCGCCGTGGTATCGGATCGATACGCGTGTAAATGTATAGGTACTATAGTGTTCAATAGAGTCCATAAGTGATATAGTCTTTGAGGAGTTTCTAGAATGAAAGCGATGCGGTCGATATTGTATCTACTTTCATCTTACCTACCAGATTTGGGTGCCCCTGAATTATGGGAAATGGAGAACGATTCATGCCCACAGCGGGAGGTTCAATGAGTTTGTTTCATGTTTCAATCCTCCCCTACCATAGGCCAGACAGCACAATTGTTTTAAAATCAGTATGTTGAAAGCAGAACGCCGTTATGAAGGCTTTCAAGTATTATTGCAGGTGCAAATCAGGGACAGTTCCCGGCGTTAAGGACCAACCCCTCGCACCAAGCATTTGGGGTTGTGATATAGTAGCACAAGCCTGTTATTACGACAGCAAACATGCCGGCTAGCCTTGCGAAATCCGTCTTACGATGGAGCTGTGGGATAGAAGGAGTTTGTTTGTTAAGAGATTGCCTGCCTAGAACTTTGAAGTCAGTACTACGTGCCCATGAGTTGCAATAAAACTCCACAGTACGTGGTAGACAACCTGGAGCAGTTTTGAGAGGTACACGCGTTTCTAGACGCTAAATTGGTACCCCATCCAGAAAATTCTAGTGGGGCTTCAGGGGCTTGAACCTAGGGCTATGGCTGAGGCTGGAGATGTAAGCTGAAGTGAGACGAACACCCGCGCTTATACTTGGACTTGGCGACTATGACTGAGTGTTTGATACTGGAATGGCATTGAAAGGTATTGAGAAAAACAAATGATGTGAAGAGTAAAGCAAATTCATTCTGGAGACTTGATTGAATGTTAGATTATTTTGATAGGTCATCATACCAGTGACGTAGAAGCATTGCATTCGATGCTGGTCCCGTACCCATACAGTTGGCAGCTTTCGCTAATAAACAACTGCATAGACGCTATAGCGGCAGGTGGACCTGTCCACATTGTACTAGAGGACTTGCCTAGCAAATAGGTACACAAAACCTCAGACGGTGCTTTTTTTGCATTCACTTCTTAACACTGCATGATTTCGATGTCACCTGGTGGGGGTAGGTAAGTTTTCCAAGTCAGATCTATAGGTAAATAACCATCTCATCATTTAGAGGTAAAAGCCTCCATGGAAGCTTTTGTTATCGACGCTCAGGGTTCAGAGCTAATTTGCTATTCATTGTGAAAACTGGAGTGATGGAATCATGTCCCTGCTCTCTGAGCCCAGGAGATCATTGCTTATATGATATTCGTACCCAGTACGCGTCTTCATCATTCAAGTGAGTAGCAGTGGGAGGTACCTAACCTACAGCCCGGCTCAGCTGCCAGCAAACTAGCCAAAAACTGGCCGTTCGTCTAGGCTGAGCCACACAAACCCACTGAGCGTCCGATCAATGATTGGCCATTGTGAGGACCGCTCCCGCAGCTCGTGTACCTGCTATTCATGTACTTATTACGGCATCGCCTGGACAATGCCGGCGGGCTGTGAGTGGAGGGCACTCACTGCTGATCCCAGCCCGAAACAGATACGAATTCACCTAAAGACATCACTTGCCCAGTTTCTCCTGTCCCTGTCTCTGAATCTGTACTGCAGCGAAGAGATTTCACCCCTAATAACACACACCTACCACCGAGCGTCATCATCAATCTCTCTATCAAGTTCTTTTTTGTCTTCTGCTCTTTTATTTTTTTTTTTCAAACCTCCTTTCATCATTGACCTATCGCCTGCCAACCCCATTGCTGGCCCGCAAACAACAGCAGCCCGCCCAGCTTTCAGAACTGAAGGGGTTCCTTTGTTTCAAGCCGTTGGCGCAGGACTGGGATTTGCCAAAGCTTCTTGCTGTGAATAACGCTCTGGTCCTTGCTCAAAGAAAACCGTTTGATCAAGCTTTTAGGCCTACCCTAACTGCCATCCCACTCTGTGCACCGTTCCTTTCAGCCAAACCTAATTGCATGCTGTATGGTGTATGTGCTGTAAGACGTGCCTCAAGTTAGACAGCAACCATGGCGTACAATCCTCACGGAAATCCTGAATATGGCCATGACGGCCATCCCCTCCAGGACATGCCAGGCGGCGGTAGCTCAGTAGGTTCAACCTGGTCTTAAACCCGACATCCTATTGCTTCTTCAACGGCGACAACAATGTCCGTGCCAACTCATCTTTTTGACTTGTTGCTTACCCGTTTGTTCCTACAGTACCACCTGCCACCCGGCGAAGATGACGAGTCCGAGCGACATCTTCTCGGCCAGACACCCGGCCACCAGTACGAACACGACCGGCTCGGCGCCAATACTCCCCCAGTTCGCCCAGTTTCTGCCTACAGTCTGACTGAGTCCTACTCTACGAGCGCTCCTCCCATAACACACACACCCGCGCCCTATGGCAACGAATACCAAAGTGGCTATGGTGGACACCAACTTGAAGACACCGGCTTTGGTTATGGCGGACCCCGTCCCGCCTCCACTGTTGACTCGGATGAGAGCTGGGTGCGACGACAGCAGCCCGGAGCAGCCCCTGGTGGTGGCCTGAAGCGCTACGCTACAAGAAAAGTCAAGCTCGTTCAGGGTTCCGTTCTCAGCGTCGACTATCCCGTTCCCAGCGCCATCAAAAATGCTGTCCAGGCCAAATATCGCGATACTGAAAGCGGTACTGGCGAGTTCACCAACATGCGATACACCGCCGCTACTTGCGATCCCAACGACTTTACCCTCAAGAACGGTTACGATCTGCGCCCGCGCATGTACAACCGACATACCGAGCTTTTGGTTGCCATTACCTACTACAACGAAGACAAAGTCCTTTTCTCCAGAACTCTACATGGTGTCATGCAAAACATCCGTGATATCGTCAACTTGAAGAAGTCTACCTTTTGGAACAAGGGCGGTCCTGCCTGGCAGAAGATTGTTGTCTGTTTCGTGTTCGACGGTATTGAGAAGGCGGACAAAGAAACTCTCGATGTGCTTGCCACTCTCGGTGTCTTCCAAGATGGTGTCGTCAAGAAGGAGGTCAATGGTAAAGAGACAGTTGCTCACATTTTCGAGTACACTACACAGCTCTCGGTTACACCAAATCAGCAGCTCATCCGCCCCACGGACGACAGCCCCCAGACTCTGCCCCCCGTGCAAATGATTTTCTGCTTGAAGCAGAAGAACAGCAAGAAGATCAACTCCCATCGATGGCTTTTCAATGCTTTTGGCCGTATCTTGAATCCCGAAGTTTGTATTCTTTTGGATGCTGGTACCAAACCTGGCTCCAAATCACTGCTTGCGCTATGGGAAGGCTTCTACAACGACAAGGACCTTGGAGGTGCCTGTGGTGAAATTCATGCTATGTTGGGCAGTAAGTAATTTCTGGAGTTATTTTCTTCCTCTTCTGGTCTCCTGCTGCCTCCCGAAACATGTCTCGGGAGTCTCAAGTTTACTGAAACGAATAATTACTGACTCCCATTGTTATAGAGGGCGGCAGAAAGCTACTCAACCCGCTTGTCGCCGTGCAGAATTTTGAATACAAGATTTCCAACATTTTGGACAAGCCTCTAGAAAGCTCTTTTGGTTATGTCTCTGTGTTGCCTGGTGCCTTCTCTGCCTATCGATTCCGCGCTATTATGGGCCGACCTCTGGAGCAGTACTTCCACGGTGATCACACGCTCTCGAAGATTTTGGGCAAGAAGGGTATTGAGGGTATGAATATTTTCAAGAAGAACATGTTCTTGGCCGAAGATCGTATTCTTTGCTTCGAACTGGTGGCTAAGGCCGGTTCCAAATGGCATCTGACCTATATCAAGGCGGCCAAGGGCGAAACCGATGTGCCCGAAGGTGCTCCTGAATTCATCAGCCAGCGACGTAGATGGCTCAACGGTTCTTTCGCTGCTTCGATCTACTCTTTGATGCATTTCGGTCGTATGTACAAGAGCGGCCACAACATCATCCGCATGTTCTTCTTCCATCTTCAGCTCATCTACAACATCGCGAACGTCATTTTCACCTGGTTCAGTTTGGCTTCCTACTACTTGACGACAACGGTTATCATGGATCTCGTTGGTGACCCGGACGAAGCGACTGGTTATCATGGCTGGCCCTTTGGTGACACCGCGACACCCATCTTCAATTTGATTCTCCAGTATTTCTACATTGCATTCGTCGTTCTACAGTTCATTCTCGCGCTTGGTAATCGTCCTAAAGGTACCAAATGGCAATACATCGCTTCGTATGCTCTCTTCGGTCTGATCCAATTCTACATCATCATCCTGTCCATCTATCTCGTGGTCAATGCATTTACAAACCCGCAAGATAAGCTTACAGGGACTTTTGGCAACGAGCTCAAAGAATTGTTCACAACGCAAGCGCAGGTCGGCATTATCATTGTCGCGCTGTTGGCTACCTTCGGTCTCTACTACATCGCCTCGTTCTTGTACTTGGACCCGTGGCACATGTTCCACTCTTTCCCGGCTTACTTGATTCTTGCATCCACCTACATCAACATCCTTAACGTTTACGCCTTCAACAACTGGCACGATGTGTCTTGGGGCACCAAAGGTTCCGACAAGGCCGAGGCTCTCCCAGCCGCGCAAGTCATTAAGGACGAAAAGGGTGAGGCAGCGATCGAAGAAATCGAGAAGCCGCAAGAAGATATCGATAGCCAGTTTGAACAGACCGTCAAGCGTGCCTTAGCTCCGTTTAAGCCCGTGCCTGAAAACGAAAAGCCTGACCTCGAGGATTCTTACAAATCTTTCCGAACATCGCTAGTCATCACTTGGTTATTCACCAACATTGCCCTCATCCTTGGTGTAACGAGCACCGACCTGACTAGTACCCTAGGCTTGGGCGTAAGTTCACAAATCACCAATGTGCATCAATCCAATCATGCTAATTCCGAATTATAGACTACTTCCACTGCCAGAACGGCCGACTACTTCAAGTTCCTCCTCATCGCTACTGCCGTTCTGTCTCTCATCCGTTTCATAGGCTGCCTCTGGTTCCTCGGTAAGACCGGTATCATGTGCTGCTTCGCGAGACGGTAGAGCATATCAGGCTGCGCCTGTGGTGTCTAGATGTCCGAAATCATACTCTCTCTTCTGTATAAAAAGCCGATCATTAACGGGATACGGCGTCACACTTGCGAACTAATCCCTTTTTTCTTTTTCATTGTACTGTGTAGAGGAAATGATCAACAGAAAGTTATGTGTAAAAAGTCCATCATTGGTAGCATCATGTCTCAGGCTGTCTTGATAAGCAGGCTAGTCCTTTGTTTTATATGCTTCTAATAGGCTGGTAATAAAGTGATCAATCTATTCTGGGTCTCCTCCAAAAGTGTGATCTTGGCCGTGTTCACTCTATCGACGTATTATGTAAGGGTTTATATGTGATACTGTTAAAGCCAGTTGGGGAGACGGAGGTGTTGTAATTCAAAGACAGAGAAGGCGGCAACAACGAGGATAAAAAAAGATGGAGAAAAAAAATCCTAGACCAAGCATGATTTGAACCCAAGCAAAAGTGAAGTAGGATTTGCCGAAACAAATCCTCAAGTATTCGTTATTCTGAGAATATTTGGGTGTTGAGCTACTTCACTAGTGAATTCTTGTTCTTAATGGTCTCATAACCTTGAAATCTTGTAGGTTAGCAGATGCGGTCTACCGTGTGACTCGCCTTACTACAAGCGCAGAAATCTATTAGGCCCAATATATAAATAATAACAGTTTGATCAATGGTAAGAGTGTTGGTGGTTATTCTACGGATAATATAATCCATATCTTGCGGATGAGCGAGTGCTGCCGCACGGCACCTAGTCACCGATAAGCCCCACCATTATCAACTACACCAACTCTTGACCCCACGTTCAAGCTTTGAATATCCTCTCCCAAATCTCAATCCTCATATACGAGTCCTTCGTAGACAAAAAGAAATTTCATTCGTTCCGGACTGATCATCGACCCGGTGTACTTGTGGGTCCCTGGATCTCGTTGGTAATCCATCCTCGTCAATCTAGAAAAAAAACCACAGCCCATCACCACAATGGATACGGGGACGGAGACGCTAGATGCGATGCAAGCACGGCACCGCAAGGAACAGCGTGATTTGCAATCACGCATCACGAGCAAGAGGAAGAATGCGACGAAGAAGAACCGCAAGGGTATCAATGACGAGTGCGCAATTCTCGAGCGTGAACTCAAGGAAAGACAGGAGCGCGAACTGGATGTGTTGAATAGGGACCGCAATGACCACGCCCGAGAGCCGGAAGGGGAAGAGGAAGATGGGCAGGCAGAGTCTACTCCTCTGACAAGCGAAGACACACCAGAAAATCCGGCGACAACTACAGATACTTCGATAAATGGAGTCTCGCAGAAATTAAAACAAGTGCGAATTCAAGAACCGCCGCAAAAGGACAAGAATGATCAGAGGCAGCAGCAACAAGCTGGGGAAGGGGAGGAACAAGGCAAGAAACGAAATCGGCAGAAAGAGCGCATGGCCCGCCGTGCAGCCGAGCAGGAAGCCGCCGCCGAAGCTGCCGAGACTGAAGCGCAAGGCATGACGGACCACCGCGGCATCGAACGGGAGGCGCTCGAGCGCACGTTCAGCACGCACGGGCTCGTCGAGCATGAGATCTTACCAGATGGACACTGTTTATTCTCCGCGATTGCGGACCAGCTTGCACAGCTTGGTATTGGGCTTGTCCCTTCTTCGCTTTCTTCCGTATCCCCCCCGAGTCAGACTCAAGACAAAGACACCCCACCGTACAGGGCCGTCCGACGCGTCGCGACATCCTACATGGCGTCGCACGCGGACGACTTCGCGCCGTTCATGGAGGAGCCGCTAGACGACTATGTGGCCAAAATCCGCGATACGGCGGAGTGGGGTGGGCAGTTGGAGCTAATGGCTATTGCGCGAGCATACGGCGTGCAGGTACGGGTTGTGCAGAATGGGCGGACTGAGACTATTGAGTCGGGGAGTGAAGGAGAGGAGGAGGGTAAGGAGAAGACTCTTTGGTTGGCTTATTATCGGCATGGGTATGGGCTTGGAGAGCATTACAACTCCTTGCGGAAGAAGGGTTGATGGGCGAGGCTTTAGGATTCGTTGGGGAGTCTATCTAGAGAGGGCTGATAACACTGTTGGGAATGGCATCATCTTCTGCTGGTGAGCACGTAACGCCTTTGCTCTTCTTAAGGGCGGTTAGGTTATGTTATGCTTTGAAAAGCGCCCCTTTACCCACATGATAAGGAGTCAGGATCTAGAGAGGTTGTAGACAGTATCACGCAATAGGTTGATACAGAAACTACTCCCGAGCGAATCTATCGGATGAGAATTATAAGATCCGGTTTACTAGATTTGGAAGTATGTTCTTTGGAAGGCTGGGTCTCCCTTTACTAGTTCCCGCTTTCTCGCATCGCCGGAAAATGCTCTACCCGTGCCCTAGAGGATGCTCTACCACGCTGTAGCTGTAGTAGTCTGCACCGAAGACCCTCGAATCCGCATATACAGCCGCACCTTTAACTGTAAGCTTCTGGTGTCTAATGTATTAGTCATCTATAATTACAGTCGCTAGGTAGGCGCGCAGTCCTCGGTGGCAATCAAGGCCTTCCTGGAGTTAAGCTAGGTAATTTTAGAAGCAACATTTAGCTACTTAGACACGATAAAGATCATACACGATACAAGCTCTCATGCCAGTTCAATTAGTGTTTAGGAAACAGTCAGGCATGATGTGTGGCTACGTGGTCTTGCTCTCGTCTGGTCGGCTCGCGATGTACTGCTGTTAATAGCGAGTAAGATATTCCATAGATTCTCCCCTCCTCAGCAATGGGGTCTTCAATCCCTGCCTGCAGCCTTGACCGGGTGCACTTTTGGCTCAAGCGCCGTTGATGAGCGGTCATGAGGGGGACATGAGGGGCACTCTGACAAAAATGCGGTATATGCTCTTTGGCTTCACCGGAGGTATTAGAGTCTAATTCTGGAATCGTCATCTGATTCTAGTGTGATTGAACCCTCTCTTGCTTCGTCGACGAGTCGAATCGTATCCTTCTAGAACTCTATGCTGCAGGTTTCTTCGTAAGGTGTCTTTCACAGTGTTTTCTCATTTTTTCTGATTAGGCGACATTGATGTGGGACATACAGGTTTGCCCCTGACATAATGTCATATTCGCTATAGCGATTCTACCTCCGACGGCTTGTAGATATCGAACAAAACTGTTAGAATTCTCCACTGCGTGAAAGTGACATAATTCCGGGTGAGAATCTACCGAACAAAAGTGAGAGGGGATATAATTAGCAGGCCTAAATGTAGATCGGACTATACAGCAGCATTTTATAAGCATCTCGAGAATCTGGCTGGTTACCACACTTCAAACATGTTGATCAATTCACGCAGATCTTTTCTTTTAAGCCACTCTACTTCTGGGTTATCAATCTACCATGTTATTCAACGAGGAAGTATACGATCAATACCCCTTATGCTATTTTTGCGACCATGTGCCATGCACCTCATAGTCCTGCGATGCGACGTCGAAACCCAAAATCCTGACTCTTGACGAGCATATGCAGATTCAAGCGCGCTTTTATTCCCAATACTTGTACAGGTGTGCAAGTCAGACGCCGGGCAAACTATTTAACAGCCATGTTGACGTGATTGTTCTGTAAGGAGATGAGTGAGGGTTGGAACGTCACGCTATACCGTCAAATGCAGCTTATAGCTTATGGCCTACTACCGAAGAATGGGGTTGAGTCGGCGGCAACCCCGCTCTTTCCCGCCCTTCCCGGCATCTTCCTGTCAGCATTCTAAGAGATGCCCTATACGGAGTATATTGTTGCTCTTTGCGATAATCAAGACATCCAACTAGCATTAGTTGCGGTATAGTAGAAGGCGCTGAGTTGGCTTCACGATGGCGGCATGTTAAGGCATTCAGCTATGCACCATCGATCTGCAAGCCGCCCTGAACGGCTTTTTTATTGGTTGTGAAGCGCCATGTGCTTTTTACGTCGCTTCCGTTCTTTGCATGTGCTTGATTAGGTGAAGGGGTTCGGGGCGGTTCCCAGGGTTCGGATCCTTTTCCAGCTCGGCTATTGTGGTTTTCTCCATCCGGTCGGGAACTCTTCAGGGACGGCGCACCAGGTTCGTGGTGTCCAAAGTCCAAAGAAAACGATTACTCGCATGAGCCGAAGACAAGGTAGGATCGATGAAGATCCGGTGCTTATAGCTAGGAAAGTTAAGGTGACCGGGATTCATATTCTTATATGGAACCTTCACCGGGGAGATTTGACGCAGTGTTTTCGCTGTGAGCATCTAGGGTTGTCAAAAAAAAAAAATATTGTGTCTGCAATAATGATATGGCGAAATTTTCGATTCTTGTCTCTATCCACCTGTATAAGAGAAAAGATCATCGACTCAACAGCAGTAGAACATTTGACAAGAAAGTTTGCACCTCCCATTAGTAGCGAACTGATGTGTTATTTAAACAGCTTCTCTCAAGTATAACCAACACCCCTGTACATTATTTTTAGTACCGGATAAACAAAATATTGGGTAGCACCCTGTTGCTGCAGATGTAGATCTAGGAAAGATGTCAGAGCTTATGATATCTGAGCCTTAATCTACCAGTCGACTACTAAGTACACTCGCTGATTTTTGATATCTATAAACATTCTTCCCTGGCTTTTGATAATAAGTTCCGGACGCGGATGCCCTTACAATTCAGCCACATAGCGCTTCACCGACCCGGTGCAGTAATCATCTTTCCCCGACAATAGACTACTATGCCGACTTCTTCAAGCGATGTCGAACACTACCCTGTTCACCTGGGTATCTAGACCAATTAGGCTCGCGGCCCCATTCTTGGTCAAACACTGACCCTTGAACAACGGGAAGGCAATCTTTTGATCGCCTTTACTGCTCTGTTCGTTGCCCTCGTGTCTGATCGAGGGTGGCGCATTGTATCTTTTGCTCTTCATCGATACGATTCCTCATCTGCGCCACAGGGTGTAACATATCACCAAACTCAAGCAATCCTACGGAACTTCGATACGAGCAGTAGTATTCCTAAGCTTCTTAACTTACTATCCGCCAACTTTTTTCAGAAAGGCAGAAGAGCCGTCGATAGGCATAGAAGTATCTTTCGAGTCTTAGCGATACTCCTAATCGCTACCATCTACACTACCCTTTTCACGATTGCAGGCGGGTTCTCATCCCAAATCTCTACTGGAGCTGGCCCCGACGTGCTCATTGAGAGTTTGAACTGCGGAGTCGACAGCCTCACCGATTATAGCTCGAAAACATATTTGCTTTGTCAAGTCTGGACGCCGGACCAATCAACGACGCAGCTAATTATGTTCAACAATGTTACTCCGATGACAGCGCAGGCATCTTGGACTGTGACATTCTGACCACTCAGAAAGTATCGGCGCAAATTGACACACAGGCGAACTGTCCGTTCCGCGATGATGTATGCCGGACAACGGCCAATCTTCATTATGACACTGGCTATCTAGCCAGCGACACCCATCTTGGTCTCAACACGCCGGAAAGTGAGAGGATGTTCGTGCGACAAATTTACCATTGCGCGCCCATGGTGACAGAAGGCTTTACGAGTCACAAGAATTCTACCGCGGGAAACCTCACCATCTATCACTATGGTAGTGGGAGTTTTCCTGATGGGCCTGCAGACTATATGGGCACAGCTCTGTCAGTTGACGCGCAGTATGCCTACGTCGCCGCCGAAGATACAATTCTTAGCATGTGTAATTATCAGTTGAAGTGAGTATGATCATTATCCACCGCGATTTACCCGTGGATCTATTCTGTACTGTTGTTGTAGTCAATGGTCGGAAAGCTAACAACAAGTCTAGTTCAATTGGTGCAAGCTTAAAAAATGGGAGTTTATATACCTATCTATCAGACTTTGAACCACTGACTTCCATATTCCCCACTAACGCAGATCTTACCGTTGTCTTTCTTCAAGGAAATGGTGTTCTGCAGACACAACCTTCATAGGATGACTGGTATCATATATCATCGACCCCTTTTTCTGTTAACTATACAAGTCAAGAGATCGCGTCTTTGGCCCAGTTTTATCCTCCTTTGGAAGATGCGTCGCCAATGGGCTGTACGACCCAATACCAATATTGTATCCGGAACACCGAAAACTGTGGTGGTCTAGGCAACTGGGCGGATGCCAACTCTACTGCGACAAATCTCCTTGAATCCAGTGGCATATACGACGGCTTTAGGGTGGCGGCCACTTTCAATTATTGCATGTATAGCTATTCAGGTGATTTTATCAATGCTAACAGCCAAGCAAGTATCCCCACTGCATAGATGCGTGTTCCTTTGTCACTGGGGCAAATGTATGCTCCCCGGTGGAGTGGCTTGAGAACATCAACCTTCCTTGTGGCAAGGTATCTGGAAATAAAGAGAGGAAAAGAAAAGAAGAAAAAGATCAACCGCCCTGTCCGAAAGTTTTCGATTTCTAACTTGCTGGCCAGGACGTTTGGACCATATCTTTGATGGTTCAAGGGGTTTGCGGCTCAGTGCGGGACCTACCGGCTCCCGCAGCAAACCGGGTGTCGGCGCACACTGCCGTCAAATGTCCTGGGCATTGCTAAAATATATCTTGTCTCGGCGAGATAAGGTGCGCAATGTAGTGACCACGTCACATACAGGACTATTACTTCTTTCGAATCATCGCCGAGTCCGTTGGCGGTTAGGAACTCTGCCGTGGAATAATACTTGGAATGATATATCTGATGATCATTACAATGTAACATATTATGATTGCAAAGATCAGCCACTTATTACTTAGATTAGAACAAGTTAAGCCACCAGGAAACTTGGCGGGGGTCAAGGAGAGATACTAGATGCCGTGTACAGTCGGGAGTGCATCACCCTTTGGTACCTGGGCAGATGCATGTAGCTCACTATTTATAGCCTCTGGATGGGCGAGTCTCTCACAGGTACTTAACCATCTAGGAACACGTAGTGTCGATCTACTGGCTTAAATGATATGTGAGAGCAAAAAGACAATAAAGCAAAAACATCTATCTTTAGATGGGCAAAATGCAGGGTAGAATGAGTTGTATATAGTATAGAGCAGCGTATTTACATGACGTTATTTCCATAACACGATATACAAAGACATTCAAAGCCATTATCGGTCGTAAAGGCTTAGCATACCCTCAAGCCTAAACATATTTGACGGTGACGGTGGTGCCGGAGATGGTGGTTGAAGTCAACTCAGAGCCGCTTGAGCTCGTGAGGATGATGTTGACAGAGTTGGGGCCAGCATCTTGGGTGGCACCGTTGACAACTGCAGTGGCTCCGGTGAAAGTAACGGTTCCGAAGTTAGCGAAGGGAACGAGAGAATCGCCGGACTCGAAGTCCTCGACGATCCACTCAGCAGAGTCACCGGGAATGGGAGAGCTCTCGCCCGAGAAGGTATGTGTGACCTCTTTGCCGCCAGCTGTGAGAGTAGTCACGCCGCTGTTTGTGCCAGTCTTGGTGGCAGTGACCGTGACGGATTCGCCGTTGGTGACGGTTATACCTGAGTACTCAACGAGAGAAGCAGGGAGGTACTCATACCAGGCCTCGTATAAGTAGCTGCCGCCCTCAACGCACCAAAGAACGCCGGTCTGGATGAGGTCGTCGTCATTGTAGCCGTCAATACCGACCCAAGCAGCACCGCAGTACTCACCATTGGAGCTGCCGCCGCTGGGGGCGCTGGGTTTGGGAATGGTGAAGGTACCCGAGACCTCAGTGACGCCACTGGTCACGAGAGCGGCACCAGACCAGTTGTCGGACTCGACAGTGGTAGCAGTGCCATTGATGGACTCGCGGACTTTACCGCCCAACAGTTTCTGGCCCCGACGAATTTGGTTGCGACGTTGGAGTTCAGCCTTGGCATTGTCCATGAGGACATTGACAGGAGTGGCCAGTGCGGCACTGCCCATCAAGATGGCGGCGGCGGCAGCGGTGTACTTCATGTTGATAATCTGGCGTGAATCAAGAGACTCTGGAGTAAATGAGAATGAAGAACAAGGTATACTGAGTATACTAAGAGGCGATGATGGGCTGAGTAGGGCTAGTCCGATTGGGGCTGCTGTCATGAGATTTCTCGAAGAGAGATGGGATCTATAGATGATTTATATACTTCAAACTTCTCACTCAGATTCCCGCGTAGCAGCTGTCTCTACTGCTACCGTGACATGTTATTGCTCCCGAATTAGGAATGTGCCATGCACAACATGTTGAACAACGGGGGAGTTATACGAGGCCTGCCACGCCCGCATCGCCAAGCTCATTGTAAGCGACGACTGTGATAGAATCATTCTTGCAGAAGCTGAAAGCCTGAGTCAATTTAGGAAGGTGAGTGCGACGTTGCGAGGCTTGCGCCTTGCAGCAACATTTTGACGTTTTTGAGAGAGTGGCCGGCCTGGGAATAAGGGGGTATAACAGGCATGATTAAGTGGATCGATCGTCGTGGAAAATACCCTCTTTCGCGTGAGATATCAGCATGGATAGAGAGACGATAGATAAGAGGAGCCAGACTGGGCCTATCTTATTGCCATGAAGCCCCATGAGTCGAAAAATGATTTTGATCTATTTTGTTGCTTGATTCTAGATGAAGGCAAAAGAAAGTCCGGAGTATGGGGGCTCTTTCTTCCTCTAGAAGGGACGCGCCTCTTGTTCATGCGAAGTGACTGTATCCCACAAATCAAAGAGCGAGCATCATACTAACCCCGGGCAGAAGATGGCGGGAGACGCGGCCACTCTGGCGGTTGCAATAAGGTTTCACCCGGGGACCAGGGATGCAGGCGTCGATATTTTAGTAGCTCCAGTCCTGTGTGATAGCGCGATAATGGGGAGGTATGTCTACTAATACGAAGAGGAGTCGCTAAGACATATTATCGCAGGATCTGGACCTGGGGATATACGGGTTGTGGGATCACCACGGTTGAGAGGTCATTGTGATTCGTCGTGATGAAGACGAAACAATTGACCCCAATGGTAATGCAACTACGCTATCACCATTTCTCCGACATACATCCCGGATAGGCATCCAGACCTTCCTCATCAAGTACCTTCACCGTGGCCAGGCTATACCCCTGTACTGTAAGCAGTCCAAATCAAGTTCTATCAGAGCATCAGGAGACAACATTATTATGAAATGCACACGTCGTCCCGACGTGGTAGGGCGGTGTTGGCGTTGAGGCGCTTGATGGCTCCAATGATATTATTGGAGCTCCGCACGTACAACATCAGGGATCCATGTAAATATTTCTAAATGTGTTTGGGTTGCATTATCTCTGCAGTCTTTCTCGAGGTCGGGCATCTCTGCCTCTAGGTCTTGTTTGAATTCCTTGTCTTACATCTTGGCGCGTGCTTCGGCAGCAAGATCGCCCACAAATGGGGTCATTTGGATGGTTCGCACGTTGCATACAACTATCCGCAAGCTCTAGGTATGTGGTTACAGTGGTCATCTGTCCGCTCGCCTAGCCAAGATTCTGCAGGATTTAAAGCTGCGACTGTGCCGTCTTCCTGGTAAATCTTTAAGCGTCTTGGCTTTTCAAAACCCGGGGATGATTGCATGAAGCTAACATAGCGTTGATTGATGCTGGCTACGTGATAGGATTAGTCTTCTTCCGGAGGGCTTAGGTCAGACGGCACTTGGGATTTCGCCACTTCCGACAGTCACTAATCAATGGTCACCCGCATCCACCCCACCCCTTCGCTAAAAAGCAGTCCCTTACCCAGCAGAGTCTAGCGCTACACCTCCTCTAAGCCCTACTGAGGTACTGGTGGGATGGAAAGTGGTACCCAGTGCAGAAGGCAGTTACCACGCCTATATCAACCCATCGGGATATTCGTACGGTGTTATAGACCCTTTTGACTTCTGATTATCAATATTATTAATCTACCTAATTGAACCCCATCCATTTTGATTCGCATCAGTACCCATCATTCAACTGTAATGCTCCTTGACTCTGTCATCTCAAAGCAAGTGCCTCGGTGTTTAACGCAAGAGATAAGTCATCGCCACAATTGCCACCCCCCTCAACCGGATCATCTAGACCTGTAGGTCTAAATAGAAAATTCCTTCTCAATCACAACCTATTCTTCAGCATATGGTAGTTAAGGATCGTAGGAAGAAGCATGATGTATGTATTAGAGTGGCTGCGCCTATCTCAATTACCTGTTCAAAGCAGTCATGCAGAAGGTGCTGGAACTATGAGTACATCAGCATGGGACGAAAACAATCAATAAATGATAAGTCGTCTGATCCATTGGTAACCCGCAGCGCCTTTATTGCTATATTAAGAGGGGTACGCTAATCTATTAGAAAGAGATATTATGTTATCATAGTTATTGCCGACGAGATTCCGTTGTCTCCGAGATCGAATTTTCCGAAAGAAATAGTGAATGATCCCGGTATCACGTGCCCCTTGGGGCAGCACAACCTTGGTGCATCTAGCGCTAGCCCTATTCTAGAAGTAGGTGAAGAATTCAAATATGCCGGTATGTATAGAAACTAAATTCATCAGCGCGTAATTTACCTGAGTAGGTGTAGACAATTTTGAGCTATACTGTTATGAGCGTTAAGAAAGGAAGGACATTCCAATGTAGACTACCTATACATGCGATTTATAAATGGGTTGCATTTCGCTTCAAGAACATGGGCCGGCCGAAGACTTTTGCCAGAGTATCTACAGAAATATGATTCTAATAATGCTATCTCGTTCCGTCTTGTATGTGCTCCGTATTGATGAAATAATAAGGACAGCGACTAATGACTTGAACTTAGTTGTCAACCAGTTTCGCGGGTCGACGGCCATTACGGGTCGGCCATTTGCTCTTGCTGTTCTTAGGCCCCTTTCTATTTTTCAGTCACGAGACTCATATTAACACCTCATCACATCCCATGAGACTTCGTGGTAATGATACAGAGTTCCCTGGAATGCAATGAACTGCTAAAAATGTCGCGAGTGAGCGGAAACAACTTCATTTTGTCCACGAGTCGCTACTAGCTCATTTATACTCGTAACAGCCTCACATGATGTCAGTTCTGCGCAGAATAACGCGACTGGGCCGCAGCACCTTTTGTAATATGCACCACATGGTTGGTCTCACTGCCCTCCCTGTGGTGCCGGAAAACAGATGACAGCAATTCTAGCCAAGTAATTAATCGGGCAACTAGGGCATAGCGTTTCATGCTTCTGTTCACAATATGATTCCTTCCCTTTTATTGACTTCTGGATCATCACATGTCCAGGGAGGCTCATTCACTTGGCTTCTATATTTCTAGGGAACCACGTGATCAGCTCCCTTTCGCCTTGCTGAGAAATCATTAATATTATCCAAATTGTCGATTTGCGCGCTTTCCGTGACCGGCTATGGATTGAAAGCTTTCTTCACCTACCAAGTACTTTGAAATTCGCAAACGGAAACGGAAGAAAGAATAACTTTTGTCTATATTGAAAATGATGGAGATGTAGGTAGTCAATTGCTTTGGGTTTATAGCTGAAGTCTCCTAAGCCTAACGTCCTGTAACCTAAATGGGAATATCCATGACTGAAGATCGAGTATGCAAGCTTTTAACAAACTCCAAAATACATCTCAATACGCATACTGCTAACTTTTACTGATCTGCCCAGACTTCCTAGGCCTAGAATGAACAATACCTCAACTCATCTACTAGCTTCGTCCATTACCGCCCCCAGACTGGGCCCACTGTTACCAATGCCTTCAGCCTCTCCCTTTCCGCCTCGATTCATCTTGACTGACCGCCGAAACAGCTCCTAGATTCCCCTGCTCAAACACGATGATTGAGACTCGCCTTTCTCAGTTCTTTT
Organism: Xylariaceae sp. FL0255; assembly: GCA_022578795.1. Taxonomy (NCBI): domain Eukaryota; kingdom Fungi; phylum Ascomycota; class Sordariomycetes; order Xylariales; family Xylariaceae; species Xylariaceae sp. FL0255. Next base: position 74,143 of record MU388878.1, read on the forward strand.
CTCAATTGCTATTGCCATACGGCGATGTATCATCTTCGTCGCTTCATACCACTAGCGTTATCCCATCTCATCAAACCTTGATGATTAGGCTTCCGTAAATCTCACTCGATGGTTCTGTTCCGAAATGGGCTATTGCGATTCTCGAGGTATTCCTAGTTTTCCTGTCACTAACAGGTTTATGCTAGTTCTACCCCTTACCTATTGTCAGAAATACAGAACTCACTCCCTTACTGACTTCTTGTTCTGTTGTTTAGGGATTTCTCCCTTGCATACATAAATTTTTTTCTCATTTCCCTCCTCTTCCTTCTTTAGACCTTTCCCTGTACTAAACCCGCTGCTTCACTCAAACGCGCATCTGATTCTTTCCTTCCCATCATCGGAAAAGCAATTCTATCTGCATTCAACGTAGCTTACGTCTGAGTCTATACAACATGGCTCTGCAAGCCATCTTCAACATCTCTTGGGGCTTTGCGCTCTCCCTCTTTGTCGTCTATGTAGGTCCTCTCATCGCATTATCCGAAAGAACTCCCTGCTGATCAAAACACCAAGTGTCTCGTCCTTTGTAGCTATCGTCTGATTTGTCATCCGTTGAGACGCTACCCCGGCCCCTTATTTGCTCGGATCTCCGGGCTTTATGGTGCATTTTATGCTTCACAGCGTCGGCTTCATATCGTGACAAGGCAGGATCACTTACAATATGGTAAGCACAATCGGCTTATATCCTTCTCACAAGTCTGACGTCTTCAGGGCGAGTTATACGACAAGGCCCAAACAAGCTTGTCTTCAACTCCCCTCAAGCATTGAGAGGTATGTAGAGTACTAAATCAGTCGATTTGAGATACTTTACTGAGAAAATCAAGATATATACAGTAGTGATCGAGTCGAGAAATCACAGATCTATAAGGCCGGCGTACTTGGCCCCCATTTTAACTTATTCAATATTATAGACAAGAATGCCCATGCCAAAAAACGTAAAGTCGTGGGCGCAGTACTTTCCTTGCAGTCCATGCGAACCTTCGAACCCATCATGGCAGAACAGATTGGAATATTTATTGAATATCTTAAAGTGTGCGCTATAGCCTCAAAAGCTGTCGATATCTCCACGCGAACTAAATACCTCACTATGGATGTCGTGGGACATCTTGCTTTCGGTTACTCTTTGAACCTTCAAACAGAGAGCAGAAACAGAAATCTTATCCTCGGTATTCAAAGATCCAACCACCGGTTGAATATATGGATGCAATCTTCCTTATTCGTGAAGATACGGTTGGAGATTTTCCCTTATTTTGCTTTACTGATGAAAAAAGGAAGTCATTTGAAAATAGTGCAGACAATGATTAAAGCACGCCTAGCCGAGGAGAAACATGCTAGAAATGATCTTTTCTCTTCAGTGACAAATGCCGCCAACATGAATCCAGAGGATAGCATCACGCTGAGCGAGATCTGGTCCGAGGCCGGACTTTTTTTCCCCGCAGGTCAGTATATTCTTGCCCCTTTTCATTATCGCCATTGATTCCCAAGTTGATGACCAGAACAGGGGGCGAATCCATTTCCACTGCTACAAGTAGTCTTTTCTTCTATTTGTCAAGAAATCCAGACTCATATCATAAGCTACGAGACGAAGTGCGGAAGACTTTCGATAACAGCAATGAGATATGCGGCGGACCGAAACTCACAGGGTGCGAGTATCTTCGCGCCTGTATTGATGAGGCGATGCGTTTGGCGCCACCAGCACCAGGTACTCTCTGGCGCGAGAGGGCATCGTCAGATGATAGAAGCCGCCCTTTTACTATCGACGGCCATGCTATACCGGAAGGAACAATATTCGGTGTGAACACTTATGCTCTGCATCATGATGAACATTATTTCCCCCAACCCTTCAGCTTCAAACCGGAACGATGGCTGAGCTCACACACGCCAGAGAGCGAAATAAAGGTCATGCGAACTGCATTTGCTCCCTTTTCACAAGGATATCGAGGTTGTGCTGGCAAAGCTATGGCGTACCTGGAGGCAAGCCTGATCATTGCCAAAACCATCTGGCACTTCGACTTTTCAACAGCCACGGGTGATCTTGGCAAAATCGGCGGCGGTACAGGATTAGGTTGCGAGCTCAATGGGAGAGAGCGTGAGGACGAGTTTCAACTTGATGACATCCTGACCGCCGCTCATCGCGGTCCGTACTTGATGTTCCAACTACGAGAATCTACCCGAAAGGAATGAAGAGAGTGGGCTTCAACAGTTATGAAAGAAGGGAGTGTCTAACCTCTGAAGGGCTGGTGACTGTCAGACGCAACGCATTCAATTGATAGAGGCAAAGTTCCATCTTCCGTATCCCTAGCCAATTCAACTCCTTCGTTTAGGCAGCTAGGAATTTTTACTGTTTAATCTACCCAATTCTCATTGTGCCGTACGAGTCTGCCGAGTTTTTCTCTCGCTTTGATAGGCTTTGCCTTGCATCAAGCAGGAACTGTAGATCAGTGCCGGTGCCTGACCACGACGTAGCCCAATGCTCTATAGGTCTCGGCCACAGTTACTAGATCCGTGTAAGTCATTCAGTCCCTTTGAAATGCATAGGGCCTAGCCACGCCGACAGCGAAGGCTCTGCAAACATTGTAATCACACCCCCCACTAGCAAACTATCTTTGGAATTGGGATAGGTAAAGGTCCTATCATTGTGGGAAGCAGTTACACAAACAGCCTGAGCATGTCTCGGTTGTCTGGTCTTTCTCTGCCCATTTTGCAATTTTAGAAGACATGGCAGGCTAACCTTTCATGTCGAGAGCGTCCAAGTCGGTGCTGATGGGTGATGCACCTTTCTATGAGCAAACTACGATCTCCTTGTCAAGGACAGAGGAGGATCTTAGCTATTTGGGAGACCCCGGCACCAAGCCGACGACTGTTCCTTGGTGGTCAATATTTCACTTCTGGCGATTGAAGATCTTAGCTCACTCGCTAAGTATTGCAGATTTCGTGGCTTTAGTCATCGTTGCAGCGAAGTTCTCTAAGAGATTACTATTCGATTGAACATTCTAACGTCGTATCTATCAATGCAGCCGTGTCAGCTTTGACTATCACATCGAAACTCAGTCTTACAAGCCTAGTCGCCGTTTCCATCAGCCAAGCCAAATGGGCTTGGTTTCAGTGACAAGGGGGGGGCTTTCCTCCATGATTATGGAGCTCATGGATCACGCTTCCCGTAACCCTTGGGGCAGTTTTGTTTGGCTCCTGCGTCGGCCATGATTCAACCTGATTGGCTTCAGTGCTGCTTTGGCGATCTTTCTTACAGCATCTGATTTTCCCCTCAGTAACACGTTGTTAATGATTGCGCAGCATCTAGATCTGAGGCAAAGTGTTCACATGTCTATCGGCTATGCATGTCAAACTACACTATTGAAATTATGTGAGCTGAAATATGTGACGTGAGATTTGGGCTTTCCTAATTAGATGGCTATGCAAATGCTAGAGCAAAAAAAGGATTAAGATTGCTGTAGCTGTATGGAGGTACCCACTTTCAAGACTTCTCACCTAAGAATGCAATGGATTTATCCGAAACCCACAGCTTACGTGGGCTTCTAGGCCACCCTGACTCTCGTTGATCAAGTCGTACAAAATAAACCCTATGTATTTTGCAACAATACCACTATACTACAAGTAAGCTTAAAATAGTAAGAATGGGTAAGAAGTACAAAACATGCTGTTCTTACCCCAAATCAGTATTTTCCTTTCAACCTCTGTTTCTCCTTTTTTGAAACTGGAGGAAGAGAAAAAATAAAAAACCTCGCACACAAGGCAAAACTAACCCTTGGACGGGCAATGCGCAAAAGTGGTTGTCAGCACGGAGAGTGGTGCACGTGGTAAAAACGAATTAATAGTACAAAGTATTGATTTTGGGTAGGAAGAGTAGCTTTTGTATTTTTGACGTTTTACCTTTTTAAACGTAGTAGGGTGGTATTGTTGTAAAGATAGGGGTCCGTTTGTATAACCGGCTTGTTGATATTCACGCATGTAAGCATCGATCCAATCCACCGCGGGAAAGATTTTCCTGCTGTTCATCCCTTTGACTGTCAAGTCAGCTCCCCTCGTTCGAGCGACACCGAGAGCCAGTCAGATCGTGCAGATACTTTAAAGTAGGTGATCTGATTAGAGGAAATCCCTGAAGGTCAGGTGTTAGCAATGTTGGAGCCGAGCTGACATTCAAAGAGATGAGCTGATGGAGGTTCTTGATATGAACAGGCGATTGAGCGACCTGATTCGTGAATATTCGCTGGGGATATGCTCACGAGAACAAAAACAAACATGAAGCTGTAACTAGCGAACCAGATTATGCCAGTGTCGGCATCGAGAACAAGCGGTGAAATCTTGATCAAAGTTACAAAATCAAGCTCACTGACTCTACTCTTCGACAGCTTTTGCATTGTCTTGTGTCAACTGAGAATTCTTGTTGAAAAATTGAAAAATTCTTCCAAAGATGGCGGAAGAACAGAAGACACCTTCCAATCCGTCCGAGATGATGGCTACCCCTGCGACTCAGACAGCGATTGTGCCTTTGAAAGCCGCAATGCCTTATACTGATCTGATTTTCGATCTTGGAGATGTTTTATCTTTTTGGTCTGGAAAAGGCCTCGATCTGCCGGTCGACAGTCGCCAACTTGGCTACATGCTCAGCGGTCCAGAGTGGTGCGATCATGAGTGTGGCCTTCTTTCACGCAAGGACTGCTTTGCTAAGTTGACCAACAAGTACGGCGTACAGCCTGAAGACATGCAGAAGGCAATTGATCTTCTCGCAGGCTCTCTTAAGTATAATTATGAGCTTATCAAAACAATCCGCAATATCAAATTTGCTAGCAAAGGGACTATCAGAGTGCACCTGATGACCAACATCACTGCCGATGATTGGAAGGTGCTCAAAGAACCGGTCGAGAGCTGGGATATCTTCGACAATATCTTTACGTCTTTCAGCTCGGGGCACAGGAAGCCCGAACTGGCTTGCTACCAGCAAATGCTCAGACGCTTCTCCATCGATTCTCGCACTGCAGTCTTCATTGACGACAAACCAGAGAACGTTGTCGCCGCTCAAACACTGGGGATGTTTGGAATCAATTTCACGTCTACTGAGCAGGCGATTGCACAGCTCTTGGGGCTCATTGCCGAACCGGTCGTGCGAGGCGAAGCTTGGCTCAGAAATAATGCCAAGAATATGCGGGACGAGGCGAGCACGGGTGACGTTATGTTTTTTGACCACTTTGCGCAGACGCTTATTTTGGAATTTACCGGAGATAGGTCAGTCTGGGACTCATATACTTCAAGCCGCTCGTCTCCTTCATGAAACTAACATTATGAGTTCAGTAGCCTAGTGGTTCTTCAAGACGGCGAGCGTGAAACTTATAATGTGTTCATCGACCCGCCAGTTCTGACAACGACGACCTTCCCTGATGATGTTGACACAACTGCTGTAACGTTTTTGAACGTTGATGGCATAGCTCAAGAGGTCAAGAATAAAGTGATGGACCGAATGCTTGGTATGCGAACGGACGATGGACTGTTTCTGGTGAGTCATTTGTCATTAATACTTGAATGGGACTGAATTAATCTGATACATTGAGATAAGACGTATTTCGACGACAACCGCCCACGTATCGACCCGGCCGTCAGCGCAAGTCTTTTACGCCTTTACTACTCACAAGGGAGAGGCGAAGAGGTGCAACAGACACTTGAGTATTTATATCGAGTTGTCGAAACGAAGGCGTACATGGTGAGCCTGCGATATTACATGCACCCAGAATGGTTTTTCTATTACCTGTCCGATCTGGTCAGGAAACACCAAGATCCTGAACTGGTGGAGCTTAGAAACTTACTGAAGATACGGCTCCAAGAGCATCTACTCGATCCATCCAATCAAGATGCGTGGGGCACCGCAATGCGTTGTTTGGCAGCTCAGAATATGGGGTTGGATTGTTCTCGTGACATCAACCGTCTACAGCAGCTACAGAACTCGGATGGATCCTGGAAGAAAGACTCTTGGATATATCGATACGGAAGCAGCGGTATTCTCGTTGGTTGTGGTGGTCTCGTCACTGCGGCGGCTGTTCGTGCCTTGAAAAGGGCAACACAAGCAGGTCAACATGATCCTCTACCAATTCCAGAGAAGCGGCGAGGCATCATTCGGTGGGTTGTTAGTACTTTCAAGAAGCAATTGCTTGAAAAGAGAAGCTCAGATCGTGTGTGGTAGAAAGATAATCAAGGTGATATCAGAGGGGAGTCGTGTAGGGAGCATAACTTCTGCAAATACACAAGCGCGGCACCCATCCCGCGCCATCGTGCTAGTCTGCACATCCACGTAGATGTGCTAAGCTTCTGTGTTCCTTTTGTGCTAATGCATGAAGACCAACACACATGTTCATGACGCTGATCTGAGAGATCTTACATATTATTGAGGTGATAATATAGAGGATTTACAATTTCAAAGACACGCGCTGTCAATATAGCACCCTGAGCTGGAGTGCTAGGTAGAGAGTATCTCAAGCCATGTCAATATCATTACTTACTAAGCATTCGAGCAGATGGTTACCTCTGCATTGGGACGTGTCACTCTGTATATCACTTGTATCAGCACTGACCAGTGTCAGAATTCAATCATTGACATATTAATACAACAGACCCTGTATGCTTAGTACATGTAAGTCGGTCGTCCATCCATTGCAGTAGACGTTGCAAGATACGAACCCGACGGATCAGCACGATAGTGATCAGGTGGGGAGGAAGCTCCATCGATGTCAGGCTAGTAAGAATACCCCATGTCTCTACATATAGCGTCCTTCGAACTGACTATTGCTATCCCCACAACTCGCTAGCATGATTATCAACTATGATTCCTGGACCCCAACTCCGAAGGCTGTTCATTGAACCTCAAACCTAGGTCGTCGCCCGAGAAGCATCATCTCACTCACATTTGTTGTTCTTGAACATAGTTCCGTGGAATATATTGACAGTCTCGGGTCCAAGAAACAACTGTTACAAGACTTCGAGAATCCCTTGACAATGAGAACACACTAGCGATGACGCCCTCGTCTATTTCTCATGATACGCGGAGCGGCCGTCATCTCCCATGGTATCATAGCATTTCTAAGAGCGACATACTGCCTTGGATCGAACAATATGGACAGCGACAATTATTAAATACTGTATTCTCCCAGCATCAAACTCATTAATTTCCTTATCATCACTGACCAGGTGCCGTGATTAGCCCTGGCACATGAAGTCGTTGAGCATGAGACATGACTAAACAGCGGCGACCTTTGAGACAATCAAAAGCCTTTTGGTGCACCAAGCCCAAACGTAGATCAAAGTTAAGTGGAGCTACTAGCACGTCTCTGACCAGAATCCTGTCGAATTCATGTCTGATATAGGGCAATATAGAGCAGCCAGTTCGATACATTTCACTGCACTAGACAGGGAGCAAACAACGATCCCGACCTTCCAATCGTGCAGTTTCCGGCTCCTTCATTATTGGCGTAATCGTGCTGAGTATTCAAGTGAGATTACTCCATCGCCGATGTACACTGGCATATCAGGACAACGTCAAATCCTGTAGCCCAACCGATAAAGCATCGCTCTCACAGAGCCAGAAGCAGCTTGGAATAGGATCGATCAAATTACTCAGAGCCCTAAATTCATACAGGTATGAAATGCTCCAAGCTCCAGTCGGCACTGTCGATTCTCTTCTAGAGGAGAACAGAAAGCAAGGTATGGCAGTCATTGATTAAAAAGGGTTTGGTATCGAATGTATCTGAATTGGAAGAGGAACGATTCAGGAGCAATTTCAGTTTCACTCCTTCAGGACATGACGACAGCTCCTGGAAATTGAGTACAATCTTCAACATACAGTGTTTAACAAAACATGATACCAAGTGATACTCTAACGGCGATCAAAACCCTGCTGTCGACGTTTGCGGATGTCCTTGACTGCGAATGTAAACTCTCTCAACAACATGAATGCGAGCAGAAACAGTATACCTAACGCCAACAGAAGAGAAAATCCTATTGCGACAAGACTAGAGACTTGGGCTACACGCACGAAGCGAATATTCGAGTCTTGCTCTGACACGCTGAAAGACTGAAGTAAATTCCCCAGAGAACTCAATACAATACTAAAGAAACCAAATAGAAACAAAACAGGGGCATGGAACTGAGAATAGAACAGGGAATAGCTGTAGTGACTTTGAACTTTTTGGAAGGCGAATCTTCCCAAGACCAGTCTAGCAAGTTTATTCAGCCGGGAAAGACGGAAGTTCACCAAAACGATATCGCAACGAAACTTCGGAATCATGTAGACCACTGAAATGCACGAAGAAGTGTCTATGGGCGATGTAAGAAGCATCATCCGCGATCAAATGATTTTCTTTGGCGAGACGGAAGTCTGACTGAGAACGGATTAGGTACGAATAGGTTCGTAGAAATCCTATAGACGCCTGCTTCAAGGCAATTCTATTTGATTCGGTGACGCCGGAGGACTCCGAAAGTATTATTTCTTGCCAGAATCGCCACGATAAAAGGCAAGCTGGGATCGGTTTGATGAATATTCGATCAAAAATCCAAGTGCAGTGTAACTCTGGTCTTTCTGTTATGGTGATGACACGACCTTTCACGATTTGTTCGTGTAATGGTGAGATATGGGTACTATTCTGCGTACCAACAAGCCAGAGATAAGGGTGCATCCGGTCAAGATCAGGCGTAAGAAGCTGCTCGCAGAGATACTGACATACAGCATCGATCTCACAAGATATGGTAGGCTCTCCGGGGAAGTACGCAGGGGTATTTCCTGCTGGAAGATCGCGACTGGCTAGAGACCGAGCGCTATCATTAATTTCTATATTGAAGTCGTCAAAATGGGAGCTCAGCTCAACTTCCCGGGGAAAAGGGAAAGCTGCCATAATGTCCGTTGATGTAAAGTGTACCGAGCGCAGCTTGACCACAACGAAGTTCTTTAAGCGAACCTTTTAAAAAGGATACACCCACTCATTTTAGTTATTCGGTAACCAGAACCACCGACCGTAAATGAAACCAACACCTCTCACGGAAGTTGATGCACTGTGAAGACGAAGGTGTTTACAAACATAAAAAAATTTTGACATTCCTCGGGAATCTTATTGGCAACGCTTAGAACAAACAAAGCAGTCTCCCGCCCTATTTTCTCGTAACTATGGGTTGTTGATAGCGGTGGGTGATAGTAGCTGATCTCGACGCTGCGATCCAAAAGACTGCATAGTCTACTCAGTTTGGTATGACGAACGCGGCTCATGCACGTCGCCCTGGGGGGTTAGCTAAGACTGGTGACTAAAAAAGCATCAATACGCTCGTGGGCAAACGACTTCCCTGAACTAATTCCATAGTGAAAGATGAACAATCCTTGCTCGCTTAAGTCAGGCCTGCATAACCTCCATATTATTTCAGAGGTGTGATGACGTCTTGAATCCTTCACTCTCGGGCACTCTTGGTGTTATCCTCCAACCGAACGACTAAAACATCAGGATTGGCTAGGAATCTCGAAAGTTACATCCACCGCTTTGGGTCTAGGGGAGCCACGTCTGCACTCTTTGCCTTGCCATCCATGATCATCTCGCTCATTACCAGCCCAGCTGCAGGGCCATTCTGTATACCCCACTCATCCAGCCCAGTAGCAAGCCAAAGTCCCTGAGTTTCCAACGGACCTACCATCGGTCCAACCTCTTCATCTTCCTCGTGCTTCCTAATCTGCGCTTTGTAGCAAGCCTGCTTCATGATTATGTCACCCTTGGAAACGTCATCTGTTGTCACACTTTTGACGGCTTCCCACACATCGTCACACTTGTTGTTTTCGACCACTATGTCCGTCGCCACTTCTGGCAAAGGATGATCGTAATAATCAGGGCCGCTTGAGTACACAGTGTCGAAGTCGTTGAGCGAGTCAGAAGGGCGCGGGTATATATCTGGTGAGAGCAGGTTGGATGTCGACTCAATATCTGGAAATACGATATACGGAGACAAGGCACGCGATGAGCGAACTACAATACTGTGACCCTTCGGCGTCAGGAGCTTTAGCGCGGGCAGCAGCCTGGAGGACCATGGACCGGCGGCGATAAGTACGTCAGTGGCTTCGATTGACTGTTCCCCGGCTTCGCTTGTATAGGTTACCGACTGAACAGATTTGTCAGAACCAGAGTTTCGGTAGTTGATCGACCGAGCAGTGCCTATGAAGATGTTGGCTCCCTTTTCCTCGGCTAACTGGGCCAATGCTCTGGTGAGGAGATACGGGTGAACTTGACCAGAGTCAGCCGGTGTGCCAATTTCATTGTAGCCTTTGATCCCTTCAGCTGCCAGCCAATCCAACGCAGCAGGGTGGTCGGTGGCGCCGGAACTGGGGGGGTGGATGTCGGTGCCAACTTGCGTAGCCTGGAGTTTGACTTCCGCTGCGTAGACTAGACGAAAGCCCCAAGTCCTAGCCCCATCGTGGTCGCGGGCCAGTTCTTTGTGCAGCTTGAAGCTGAGCGGGGCAATGCACTTAGGAGTTGCCCATGAGGCAATAAACCCTCCGCCTTTTCCAGATGAGCCAATAGCTATGCTACTTGCTTCCAAGAGAGTAATCGAATGAAGCGACGAATTAAACATGGGGTGCCGCGTTAGGAAGTAGGCTGTTGACACCCCGACGATTCCCCCACCTGTGAATCCCTGTCAGTTCGCCCCTCTAGTATGGCACACTCTATGGCAGCCTTCTTACCGACAATGACAATACTCCTCGCATTTGTGGCCACCATTTTGTCAAAAGTAGGTGGTTTTGCCGGAAATTCTGCAGACGAGGATGGCTCGTCTATGAATGGGAAGAGTATTTGAATGAGGAAGAGGCCGAGTATGCACAAGCCAATGATTCTCGATATGATAGAAAAGCAAGGATATTTCATAGAGTGTGTAGGGAAACAATAGCACTAAGATCGCGCTTGCTTTTGTGCTGGTCGTAAAAAGTTCAGTTCTTGCAGGTCGCAAGTGGCTTGCTCGCAAATCTGTGAGTCTTTGTCGGGCGGCTAATTATGTTTTTATTGGCACTGAATAGGGGTAGTGATTACGTAAGTACTTATTGTATTGCATTTTTAGTGTAGTTAGCCTAGCTTTGGTAAGAGGGCAGACCTAATTTAATTAGCCACCTAGCAGCCATGAATTTAATTTTGTATTAAGCTTTTTCATATATTAATTTCTATGCATAAGTGTTTAAGTTATAAGAATTTATTGATTTTTCAGTCCTTAGAGTTATTTAGGGGCTTGCGCGCCTTACCCTTAAGTGGTGTAGGTTGTGTTGAGCCCTTAACTCAGACCCGATTTCAGCACGGGTAGGGACACTGATGACAACTACACTGAGAGAACTCCAATGATTTACAGAATGTGTGTGTCACTAATAAGCGCCATTGCGGAGATGATCACCGTGGGAGCGCGATGGGTTCTGAGCCATACCAAGTTCTCTCGATGGTTGCATGTAAGCTTAGTTGCATGAGGAGGCACATGGTGTTTTATGGCTTCATGGGGATCCAGGAAAGGGGAAAACAATGCTCGTAATCTCTCTGATCCAGGAGATTAGTAGTATTGTTCCGACCAGTGGAACAATTCAGACGACTGGTTAGACCTATTTCTTTTTCGATAATAAATATTCACGACGCAAAACAGCCGTGTCTACACTCCGTTGTATGATATACCAGCTGGTATGTTAGTTTCCCGAGCTTTGCGAGATTCTTCGCGATCAACACGACAAGAAACGAGACCACCCATTTACATCGCCCAATGCCTTGCAATCGCTTTGGAGGATTTTCTGTGCAATGGTAGGGCACGAATAAAGTTTATGTCGTTATCGACGCCTTGGATGAATGTGAGCCAGATTCTGTGCAAGAGCTGCTCACATTGTTAGAAGACTGCATTAGTAATACAACACAGCAAGAAGTATGGTCGAGCTCGCTGAACACAGAAATCATAAGTAACAGAAAGGGGAAATTCCTTGTCACGAGCAGGAACGACACTGCTATTGAAGAACGACTTGTTAGCTCACTTGCTACTTCGCTCGAAGCCGATCATAAACATGTTGAATCTTCTGTTGCAAGATTCATCAGACTCAAGCTTGACAAACTTCAGAAAAGGAAAAAATATGACAACGACTTGCGTGCTTTTGTTCACGAATCTCTTCAAAGGCGTGCTGAAGGTACTTTTTTGTAGGTTTCTCTGGCTTTCCGTGAGCTTTCGAAACCAACTGTCAAAGTACTCAATACCAAGTCTGTTCTCCAGAAATTGCCTTCTGCATTGGTCCCCATTTATAAGCGGATCTTGGAACAAGTTTGGGACGTCGAGGAAGAATTCAGAGTTTTGATCAGGAACACTTTACGCGCAATGACTTTGGCTGCCCGGCCACTCAGCCTTCAAGAACTTGCCGACATGGCTTGTCTTCCCAAGGAACACCGCTTGGACACGACATTACTAACCGATTATGTGGGCATGTGTGGCTTGATAGTCACAGTTCGCAATGAATTCGCCTATTTTTTCCACCAGTCCGCTAAGAACTTTGTAATGGGTCTTGAACCTGGACAAATTTTGTCGTCTAATGTCAAGAGTGCTCATCATTTTCTCTCAACCCATTGCTTTTCGTACATATGTACTGAACTAGCATCGAATAAGCTGAAAAAGAACAACAGTGATGATCACAAATCAACAGATCCTGAGTTAGAGTATCCAGTTATCTTTTGGGCCTATCATATGAGAATGGCAAAGCCACTCGGGATCGAAACTTACCGTCTTAAGGCACCGTTCTTTGACCAAGACTCGGGTCAAAGGAAGGTGTGGCTAGAAAGTGTCTGGAAGAGACTACATGCGCCGTGGGAAGTTCTGCCCGTGGCATTCACTTCCATACATGCTGCTGCATATACGGGCATGCACTCTTTATTGGCCCGGCTCTTGGAGAGACCAAGACTATGCTAATTTTCTTGATTCGAAGGGCAACTCTGCCTTGATATGGCTAGCAAAAAATGGCTATTATGATTGTGCTCAGCTTCTAACAGAATTTGGAAGCGATGCCTCAATTCAAAGTCAAGAAGGCATGACGGCCCTTCAATGGGCTGCAGCGCACGGCCATACAGCTATCGTAGAGTTGTTATATCAAAACAGAGCAAGTACTTCTGTCAGTGATAAAAATAGGTGATCTCCACTTCACAGGGCGGCATCTAATGGCCATCAAGATGTGGTAAAGCTCTTACTTGATCTCAGGGTCAATATAGAAGCAGTTGGTGGATCCACGTAGACTACTTTACATCGCGCGAGTTCTATAGAGCAACTAGAAATCATTCGCTTACTTATTAAGCTAAGCGCTAATACAGAGCCCCTTGATAGAAAGGAGATAACTCCTCTCCAACACGAGGCACAGGCAGGGCAAAAGAACGCAATGAAGATATTTCTTGACAATAGGGCCTATATCAATCAGTCGGACCTGAACGGCTGGACTTTTCTGCAAAATGCGTCTTGGAGCGGTCATGTTCAAAGCGTCAAATACTTAATCCAAAGACAGGCAGACTTGAGTTTAAGCAATAGAGATGGCACCACAGCTCTCCATCACGCAGCTTGGTCTGGGCACCACCAGGTCGCACAGGTTCTTGTCGATCCGGGTTCAAACCCCGACAGCAACGATCATGAAGGGGAGACTCTATTTCAGTAAGGGGCCTGGCGAGATCACTTGAAGGTTGTTGAAGTGCTATTGCGAGCGGGAGCAACTGTGGACCTGACTAACCTGATGGGCCATACAGCATTGCATCAAGCGGCAAGTAGCGGAGAAGATGAAGTAGTACTGGCTCTACTCGAAGCAGGTGCAAAACTCTCAATCAAGGATAAGTATGGCAAACTCCCCGAGATCTGGCTGAAGCGAATGCACACGATAGCACTGTCGCTTTTTTGGAACTCAAAGGACCGATGTCTAGTGATACCGGACAATTCAACATCGTCCAGGCCATTCCACGTCACGTCGACGCGGCCGTTGCTACTGCTCGCAGTATTGAGGCACAGTATACTCTAGTGCAACCGCACCCAGCTGCTGGGTTTTTTGTTCCAGAGAAGATTACGTACAGACTAGGCCAGAATGTGACGTACTTTTATATGAAATCGGGTGAGAAAGGGGAGATGTTTGAAAGTAAGACCCGATCTCTTCCAACCTGGTAAGGCAAAGGACACTGACAAGGCCCTTCAGGCGAGTACCATGCTCTTGATCTACTAAAACGAGCTGCCCCGACATCAGCACCAAAGCCGCTTGCATGGGGTCGTTTTGAGAAATCAGAAACGTGGTATCTAGTCACGGAGTGGATTGAGGTTGATTTCAAGCCCAGAATGCTGCCCCTCCCCCCCCCCCCCCCGGCATTTTCGGGTAAGACTCTTGCTCAAAAGCTAGCACAACTACATAAGGCACCAGTTTCGACACCTGTTGGGTATAAGCAGCCCATGTTCGGCTTTGAAATGACCACGTTCTGTGGCTCTGCTCCTCAAAGGAACGATTGGATGGGTTCTTGGGCACACTTTTTCTCCGAAAACGGAATCAAAGCGATCTGCCAAATCATAGAAGAGAAGCACGGCACAGACCCAGAGCTGACAGACTTCATCAGTCGCTTACTCGAGTCGGTTGTGCCCCGTCTTCTTGGCAACGGGCGACTGGGTGGCAAGAGCGGAATTCGCCCTGTCCTTATTCATGGCGACTTATGGGAGGGCAACAAAGCCAAGGGGAGATTTCTCGGTCATCCACAAATGGAAGTAGTCGCTTTTGACCCAGATAGCTGCTACGCTCACTCTGAATTCGAACTAGGGCTTGCCAGAATGTTCGGAGGATTTTCTGCAAGCTTTTTCAACGAATATCACCACATCGTACCGAAGACGGAGCCAAAGATAGAATACAATGACAAGATGACACTGTATGAACTGTGAGTAGATTTCTTTATTTTAGGCAATACTCCGACTGCCAATTTGGATCACTCCATCTCCCGGTCCTTCTTCTTCACTCAACCTGTACACGTCCAAAGTACTCATCATACAATAAAGGTATCACTGGCTCAACCACTATGCTATATACAGCGGTGGCTACCGAGAGGATTTCATTCAATCAATAGATACCTATTGCGGAAATACGAACACGCCGATGAATAATATACCCAGTCAATTTCTTCCAGATCGGGCCTGGGTTTGGAGAACTGAAATGACAATCACGGCGAACAGCGTGCGCACGCAAGAGCTACTATAAATGATTTCCTTGCTTATTTAGTCACCAAGGGACTAAGATAGACCGGTAGTAATACAATGGCGTTGTATTAATCGGAAGTCGATGTAATAATGGCGGATGCTCCAGTAGGCCATGCAGAGCCTTAGAGGACTGATTCAAATCGGCTGACCAAGTAAGCTGGTCCAGGCTGTCATACTGCGCAACGCGCCATCGGAAGTGTTGAATTATTTTTTACACTTGCGTCTTACATTTGAAACCAAGGCCTATATCAATATCTCATTCAATAGCAATTCATCAGCATGAATGTTCTCTGCTGTAAAGATAAGGGGGCCCTAGATATGTAGGTGCCTGTACTAAAGTAACCAGTGTCTAGAAATACCGGACGCAGTACCCACTAGACACGCAATTCAGCCATTATTATGCAGAAGGCAAGGGTGCTCTAGTTGGAAGTTAACCCTCCGCAATCCCCCGGTGTTTATATTTGATGAACGAACATTGATGGTCCTTTTGGCTCTTAACGGGCCAGTCCCCCGGCAGCCACGCTTTGGTATCTTCTAACTATCCTTGGCAGGTAGTGTGTCATCAAGAGTGAAATATGGTGTTACCTACCTGGATAGTATGATCATGGTATGATACCGAAGGATCTTGCGTTGCTTGCTTCGAACCATCACACGAATCGGTGCTCTGAGTTAACATTGGACCGAACTTACCGGATGTCGAGATTCATTGGATTCGCTATACCAAGTGTTATCTTTCACTGCCAGAGTAGGCCACCCATCACTCCAACATCACTTGGTCATTTTGTAAGATGATCAGCGAAAAGAGGACGCCCATTAAGGAGTTTGCATTCTCGCGCCTTCGCACGGACGATTGTGATGACATAAAGGCAAGGACCACTTTTCCAAACGTATGGCCAACGAAATGTTAACAATAAATTTCAATCGCTTGTGGCGCGATTGATTCAATCATTCTGTTCATATCAATGCTTCTTAGAAACGGGTCGCCGCAAGCGTCACCGACATAGATCTCCTGTGGCGACAGTCGAGAGACCGCGCTAGCGCAGAACTGCTCGCTCGCATGGCAGACGCCTGAGTGCTACAATGGCGAACTGGTCTCAGACTTTACTGAAATCGGGTCCGAGTTGAGGGCTCAACACAACCTACACCACTCAAGGGTGAGGTGCGCAAGCCCGTGAATGGCTCTATGAACTGGAAAATCAATGAATTCTTGTAACTTGAACACTTATGCATAGAAATTAATATGTAAGAAAGCTCAACGCGAAATTGAATTGTAAACTCCTTGGTGGTTGATCACTCTAGGTCTGCCACCTTGCTAGGCTAGGCTAACTATATTGAAATGCAGCGCGATGAATGCTTACGTAATCACTACCCCTATTTCATTATGTTACGTCTTGGAAAAAACAGACGTTATACGCTGATGCAAGGTGGATGACGCCCGTGCCGCAGGAGGTTGTAGTCCAGGGGATACGGCGACTGTTCGTTGAGTGGGACTACCACATAGTCCATTGTACTTTTATGTGGCGCTAAATGCATCGAGCTTATGAGAGAGATTGGATTGATAACCACCTTTCTAATTACAATCATGCATCACATTGTCAGACGATGATACTCATGGAGAACGCAGCAGCAGCGGAGGGGACCCCCCTGGCACAGATTCCTTATCCTCGGTGTGATCACGTTGGGCGCTCAAGTAGAAATACCCTATCACCGGTGTATACTAATAGTATACCGAGTCTACTTTAAGTTCTGGAGACTAACTGATCAAGTTTCACTCTCATGAAGCCTAAAGCAACATTTGAGGAATAAAAACACTTCCACGAGCATCTCCCCTTCTATCTAATTCGTCTAGGAAGTATGGCTCATCGTCATCATCCGAAGCTCCTTTCCAACTGATCAGGACAATCAAAAAGGGGCCTCTACCCCTCTAATCAAAGGTTGTATAGTGATATAGGCGAACTTCAACATGTTTGTGTTGTATTGCATCGAAATTATTGAACACCCACGGCTGTCACCCTCAAAATTCAATCGCAGACGTCTATTAGTGAGAGCTTTACGAAAGTGAATTGAGGATCGTGCTTCAAGATCATATAAAGGAGTAACCGATTCCGACCCAACTGGGGAGAGACCTAAAGGGATATTCACTGCCATGAGAACCCGTTGGGCTTGGACCGTCTGATTTGGGCTCACGATACAGGCTGAGCATGATGTGTTTATGATAATATTTGCATCGTGGTAGTCGAAAGTGTAAGATATTTTGTTTATATATAAAAGCAAGGATCGACTTTGAGTGCCTTACTCAGTGACATATAAAGCTGACAATTGCGAGCGGCTACTTATCATCCCACACCGTATATCCAATCCGGGCTTGGCCCGACCGAGTGGGGCCGATGACACCGGACCTTTCAATGCTATCTTGCTGTCTTGGTGTTTTCCGTCCTATATATAATAGGTGGGAAATTTGAAGCAAAGAACAATCTATTCGCATGCATTCGGCATATTCTAGGTTAATAATGTCACTTTTGGATGCCGAAGCCATGGAAGCGTCAGCTGGCGTCCCGAATTCTACCGACCGGCCTTTCAGACAATATTTGGCCTATCAAATTTAGCGGCCGAACGCCATCTCATCTCTAAAAGGATAATTTTGTTTCCCTTCACGCTTCTTCTCTACTGCCTACCAAATGCGCAACACAACATCAAAGGTGAGTCTTTTTCTGTGAATATGAACGGGAAAAGAACGTACTGGGTACCGAGCGAAGGCTGCTTTATTTGCGACTCCGGAACATCTCGGTTCCCATCTGTATTGCAAGAGGTCAATACCTTGATTGATGATCTCGATGGGGGACATCAGCAAACCCCCTCCCTGCTCCCCCTTCCCCTCCCCATGCTTCCTGTTCGCCCAGCCACCAACGATGATTTTTCTTTTTGCGCTCCTCAAGGCACCGCCACCACCATTCAGCACATCTGGATTGGCTGCTGACTTCAGCCATTTACTTCAGATGCCTCGGCCATGCCGAAATCTATACTAGGCCACCATTGCCTGGCTGCTGCCTTGCGAGTTTGAACGACAAATCTTCGAAATGTAATATACATTGCAAGAGATCCCTCCAGACGAGGCGTGGAATAACATAGAGTCTTCTTCTTCTCTGTCAAATAATTATGTTCTTTTCAAAACGTTGTTCGCAAGTGTTTGCTCCCCATCCATTAGTGAAAGTCAAGTTCTGATGATTATGATAGCTGATCTCTCTTGCTACTTACCTATTAGACATTTTTTCGAGCAGCACTTTGCTTGTCGCTAGTCTCCGAGGCCGGGCCTACGAATCGAGGAAATTACTTGAAGCATCATCACACTTGACTGAAAGGTCTGCTTCAATAAAATGAATCCAGCCACGGGGAGTAATCTTTCTGGAGATGTACACTCCAAACTATATTCATCTCTTCCTTTTCCCGACCCTAGACAATTTGTCCGTCTGTTAATGCTCAAATCCATCGCACCCGACAGAATCGATATCGATCTTAAGGTGTTCAATCTGCAAGAATTACGAGCCGGCCATGTCTCCTTTTCAACCATGTCTTACACCTGGAGCGACCCAGATGTCAAGGGAAACACCATATCGAGATTATTCCATGTGTACGCCAACGGCCAGCAGATTCCTGTGCAGAAGAATCTCTTTTCTGCTTTGACTCACATGGTCAATCTCATCCAGGGGAAGTGGATATGGATCGATGCCGTCTCAATCAATCAGCGTAACGAACTTGAGAAAGGCTTACAGATCCCCCTGATGCGAGATCTATACTCTAACGCAAAGACGAATTATATCTGGCTTGGTAAAGGCGATCGGAATACTGAGGAAGCCATGGATTACCTTCAGAGTATCGGAAGAGATGGCCCAAACTTGCGATGGAGTTACGCTAGACAGTTGCTTAGTCGCATCTTCTTGTTTAGGTCCAGTCCTCACTTCGTCGGCCTGCAGAAGATTTTTGGATACAGCTGGATCTCACGACTATGGACACTACAAGAAGCCATTCTTCCCAAAAACTCCGTCATCGTCTGTGGGTGGAAATCTATCGACTGGGCAACTATGGCCCTGTCCATGGAATTCATCAACTATGCGCGGACGAGAGCATTGAGCCTTAACTTCCCAGCAGCGTGCCGCGACTGGCATCGTCTGTTTCAAATGTTCAAAAACCGCCGCGTCGGAAGAACCACCTCTCATTGTGACGAACACGGACTAGAAAATAATGCGACATTCTTCGTGAAGAGGGAGCATCACAAGAAATCTATGGATCGGGGTTGGTACATCGTCAAGATAGTCACAGTCCTCTTGTACTTTATTCCCAGTGCAATCACCATTGTAGGCTTTGTTCTTGTTTCTCGATTCACTTTAATTATAGCTCCTCTAGGAATCGGAGTTGGTATTCTATTCTTCCTCGCTTTTTCAAGCCGTAGCTTCAGCTACGTCGGCCGAAAACACAAGGAGTTTCGGTCCACAATTCCTTGGGCTGTCAAGGATTCTACAATCATCGAATTCTCTGTGCGCAGTGCTTCGAGACCGAAAGACAGATACAATGGAATTCTTGGTCTCCTCGCCGAGTCTCCAACACTCCCAGATCAGCAAGACCGTCCAAAATCACTTGGCTCTGTCTACCAGGCTCTATCCATAGACCTGATTAAGACTCTCGGCTCGGCCCATATCCTCTTCTTCTCTGGTAGGACAGAACCGGCGCACTCGCCATCCTGCCCAAAACGACAGATATTGAGGGTGGAAAACCAATCACTAGAACAATGCCTGAGTTGCAACCAACTGGAGTATTGTAACTCCATGGCTTGTACAGATCGGCACCCATGCCGGTTTTGCCATCAGCGCAAGAGGTGTGAAAACTGTGAAAGCGGGAATGACTGCGAAGACTGCATCGCGCTGGCAAATTGCCCGTTGTGTACGGGCTTGGAGGGGTTTCCCTCCTGGGTCGTCGATTGGCGCACTTCTCGAATTAACTGGATGACTTCGCTTTTCTTCGTCACCCGGGGCATCAGATGGTGGCATCGGTTGCAGCTGTGGCGGCCGCTTCGGCTCATGAGATACCGAGGCGCGACCTCCATAGATACTCCTGTAAAATTGAAAGTCGTCGAAGATCACAAGGTCCTTAGGTTGGGGGACAGCCGGGTAATCGGTACAATAAGCTCGGTCTCCAGTAGGCTCAGTGACATTCAACAGATTAGCAACAATCAAAACACAGCACACGATGCTGACTTGGCAGAAGAGGTCTTAAAGAGTCTCACTCAGAAATGTTGTCGGACGAAGGAACCGGAAGATCCCAGCCCCGAGAAGCGGAAAGAGCAATTGGAGTTGATACGTTCCGCTCGTGCGGGTCATCTTGAGGGGCTGGAGCGTCTCGCTCGCTTTTTTGAGATTTGCGCAAATGAGTCGCGATCAAGCAGCGAGGCCAAGCGGTGGGCGCAGGCTCTTTGCGGGTTGCTGGCGGACGATGAAGCAGTTACAAAGTTACGGAAGAAGAGAGGTGTCTGGAGTTATCACCTGGAGTTTGCGAAATTTCTAGGCCGGGAAGATATGCGCTTGTTTACATGCCTAGACAATCCCGGAGTCGCGCCGTCGGGGGTCCAGGAAGGTGACGAGCTGGTGCTCATTCGCGGCATAACTCTGCCTATGGTGCTCCGAGCCACATCTAAAGCTAACCGTTATACAGTCGTAGGGCCATCCTTTTTTCCGAGTGCTATGTATTTGCAACATTGGAAGGAGGATGGTCTTAAGACCATCTACTTGGAATGAAATAGGGAGCTAGGGCGAAGTTACTTGTACTTGGGGCAATGTTGCGACCTAAGATTCAAGTACAGTGGTGAAATGCCCTGAGCTCTGTGATCGTGTTCCCTCCCTCTATGCTACGGATAAATTGCTGTTCACCTCATCTCTTAGTTTCGGTTCCATATTTTCACTAATACTATTACTATTACTATGTGCACACAAGATCATCCATTGACGTTTCACAAACCGCCAAAATTAGAACAAATAAACCCCCGCATGCAGTATATGCTCACCTTTCTAGTGATATGAACGATTAGAATAACAGTAAGAGCTGAAGTGTAGATGAAATGAAGTTGCTCTGGATCAAGTTTGAGTAAAAATAACGAAAAGTAACACGACTTCCACACAAAAAAAATATTAAAGTAGCCGTGTGCCCACAGTCAAACCCTCAGATCCCTTTTCCAGCTGCACGAACTCAATGATTTATCTATAATGTAATCTCTCCGTTTATCCAATCTGATTGATAAATGTCGAACTTCATCTGTAGTTGCTGAGCTTTTGAGTATCCGACACCCAGTACTCGAATACCCTTCCGACTTTCTAGATGCCTTGCGTCCAAGGTAGCAAGAACGGACCTTACCAATAGCTGCCCAGGGCCACTCACATAATGGTCACCACAACAAGTTATCATTCTTGAAGCCCGAAGGGAGTCCAGCTATTTAGACAAGATGATCTTTTCTCTAAGATACTACCCAGCAGCAAAACCAGCATCTGGTCCAGTGAAACAAATGGGAATTGGAATATAAGCGAATAGCAGCCATTTGTCGGTCTTGAATTGCCCAGAAAGGTACATCTTGCCGCTAGAGTAGACCAGCCAAAGATTTGAACTACTAAGGACGGCGAGATGGTCAGCCGGTAGGGCCCTTCGAGTGTGTAAGACAAAGTCGGTCTGCACTGTTGCATCCGGATTGAAGATATCAGATACACGATGCGGCGCCAAACAGAGCGAGCTAAGCCAGACACCAGTGGGGGGCACAGCGAGAGCGGCAGCGATGGCCTGTGGATGAATGAGGTTTTCAAATGAAACCCCAAACAATCTCAAAGGCGTGGAGGACACAGAATTTGCAAAGCCAATCCAGACTGAAGTCAGCTGCCATGCCCAGGTCCAACAGTGGCGCGTTGCAGCCTCCTCCGCCAGAAACATACGGAACACTTCGAAAGTGTGAAAGCCGAGAACCATTGGCAACAGTAGCACACAGTCCTGAAGGCGAAGTTGTCGCGAGATCTGTGACCTCGCAAGCTTGGAGGCCGAAGGAGCAAATATAAAGTATAAAAAATAAGACATATGTGCAGCCGGCCCTAGCCCCAGAAGCTGGCATACGAACGCAAAAGCGGTTGGACTAGAGAAGAGATCCGATCAGCGTTGTTATATTCATCTTCTCCATTCCTCACTCATCTCTCCTTTGAACTGCTTGGATGACTTATAAATAGGCTGGTGTGTAAACACTTTCAGCTCGACATGATTCCGAAATCCAAATAGCGTAGACTGGCCCAAGGTCAATGAGAAAAGAGAGCATCTGCCATTGCCCAATACTATTGTACCCCAAGGCGGAAGGCGAAAACGTAGCCGTAGTGCCGCGTCATAGCTGGTCGAAGAGCTCAACGAAGTGGAAATGCTCCAGTCTTTCCACTTTGCCACTATCCATGTTATGAAGCTGGTATTAATGAAGAGTTGTTGGTTCGCAAAGAGCTTATGAATGTCCATAACCGTCGCGCACTAGGTCGCCAGAATCATGAACGGCGGTGCAATAGAAGCGCGTTTTATTGTAGTACTGATATCCTGCATAGTTGGGATCAAAAGTTTCAACTAGACGGAACAAGCCAACTGGGCAAAAACTTTCTTGATTTTATCATAATACTGATGATGTGACCGAAACCGATGGATAACATACGTTTAGCCTGATAAGTGTTAAAAATAGCTTGGTGGGAATTGAAGCTATCTTGTGCAAGGGGTTCCAAGCCGCGCCTTGTTTCAATGATAGATGTGACATAATGGGATCTCCTACCGAATTTCATTGGTCCCGACTCTCGCTTTACGAACCACGGTCATTATGGTAACACAACATTAGGGGCTATGATCGTTGGCGAATAGGTTTAAAATCAAGCTTGTACGGTGTAGTGATTCATCGGCGTATCTGCAGCGACTCTGGTCCAATGCTGGGAAACAGCCGTAAAGGCCTACCGTAACCCCTGCCGGTTGAGAGGCAGGCTATATGCAATGCGGCTCTCAGCAAGTCAATATCACTTGTACACGGCAACTTCCATGCACTTATTCTAACTGC
Source organism: Xylariaceae sp. FL0255 (assembly GCA_022578795.1). NCBI lineage: Eukaryota > Fungi > Ascomycota > Sordariomycetes > Xylariales > Xylariaceae > Xylariaceae sp. FL0255. The sequence goes on from MU388878.1 coordinate 97,520, forward strand.
TTTAGCGCAATGAGACGTCAATCTCCTAGGTAGAGAATCATATCAACATCACGTTTTGGCAAGATTTTGCGAATGCATAGCTGGAGAGCCACTACATAAGTATGAGCTCTACGCCATCATTTATAAGCCCCCCCCACAACAAGAAATAATCTCTGGCATTCTTCCTCTTGTCAAATCCAAAGCTATCTCGCTGCGCACTATGTCTATCCCACCCACAGCTCAGCAAATTCAATACATGCAAGAGCACATCAACGAAACAAGAGTTCCCAGCATTCACATATCCAATGCAATCTGTTTAGGAGCAACCACCATCTCTCTTGCTTTAAGGTTCGCCGCTCGTCACTATGGCCGCTCAGGTGTGGGCAAGGATGACTATAGTATTCTACTTACCTATGTGAGTAACCTTCTTTGCCTGACTTTACGCCGGCACAACGTACTTAGTACTCAAATTCTTGTCTGAGCTACAGTTATTTCAAGTCTCATATGTGACTTCCTTCAGCTCCAGTACCCGTTACGGCCAGGGACGCCACGTGCTTCTTGTCACCAACCCCAGAGGCTTTGCTATCGTATGGATTTCTTCATACTATCATGACGAACTTAATTGACTGAGAGCTGTTAGTGCAACGTCTTCAACATGAGCTTTTATGCTTGGGGAATGGGTTGTGTAAAGTTCTCCATTCTGTTACTCTACCATCGGATCTTTCCGGAAAAGCGCTTCCGCCAAGTGTTGCTTTGCCTCGCTGCTCTGGTCCTTTCATGGTCTCTGACCGGTTTCTTCACTAGCATATTCAATTGCTATCCAATTGAAGCCGCGTGGGATACGAGTATTAAGGGCTTCTGTATCAATTATGCAGAGACCACTTTGATTATGGGGATCTTGAATATTATGATTGATTTTGTCTTACTCCTTACTCCAATGCCTCTCGTGTGGAAACTCCACATGACCACCCAAAGAAAGATTCTCGTTTCCGGCGTGTTCGTGATAGGCTGCATGTGAGTTTGTGCTTCGTTCTTGTGTATCTGTCTAATACTGATCTGTCAAAGTGCCTGCGTCGTTAGCATCGCTCGCTTGTTCTATGCTCGAGATGTCGTTAGTACTTATGATCCGAGTTGTAAGCTAAGCCGTTCTCTACTCCTTGCCCTATTTGCGATTTAGAAGAAGCTGATGAAATAACTGAATCCTTCAGGGACCAACGTCATGGCTGGGATTCTCTCAGGTCTAGAGATTGCGACCGGTATCGTGGCATCTTGCACAATAACCTATCGCCCTCTTGTGGAAAGGATACTGGAGTTTGTTACATCCAACCCTCAAAGGATAGCTCCAAGAAGTGATCAGGGCTGGAATAGATTGCGCGTCCAACACGAAACATTCATTTTTCATGATCACCTGGACATTGCACAACGTCGTCAAGGAGGCCAGGAGGCCATCCAATGGTGGGAACTGCACAACAGAGGTAAAACTGGCTTTTAGATAGGGGCTCGACAGTAATCAGCTATTCTCTGCAATCAGTGTGCTTCTGGATGGCTTTCAATCTGAGACTTGGTGTTTTGGACTTCAGGTAGATAACGAGACCAGTCACAATGCGAAAAAGATAGTATCACAATAGACCTGCGGCCGGGCGATGGTATGCAAGGCGTATCCGGTTGAGAACTTTCCTACCAATAAAAAATGTTGATCTTGTCATCGAAAAGGGATTAGCCATGGGCAACTTTCTATTCACTGCGTTTTGAAGTACCATGTGACATACAGCAAGTAGAAAATGTACCAAAAAGCTAGTTAAATTGATATTTCATGCATATTGTACCAAACCGGCCTCAGTTTATTGATAAGAGAAAAAAGAAAGAAGAACGACGGCGCCACGTTGAATTAAGCAATATAGCGAAAGCAATTAGGCTCGCAATTCTCATCCGGTGACCGAAACTACTTCCGACGTCATCAGTGACGAGGTGAATAACCATGCCGCCCGAGAGGCCAGGGGCGGCATTCGGTGTGGCATTGCAAGAGGTCGAATACGAAAGAATCGTCATGCAAGATGATGTTAAATATATTCTGATTGGAGCTGGTGATTCTCAGGCGCTCGCCCGATCGACCTTTTCAAAGTATTGTCAGCTATATTATAAGAGTTTGGGGTGATGGAATTTTTCATGAATATATGCATTCTTCCTTGTAAATTAGGATTTGATAAATGAATTCACGCCGATCTGGCGGGATGATTTTGGGGGCTCTTCGCCCCCACCAGTGTGCCTTGGACAATATAGTAAGGGACACCATACATAAGAAACGCTTATTTCGGTATGAAGTACAAGAACTTCTCATTCGGTCCGTTACTTAAGTCGGTGTGCCCAATGTCGTATGTGAGATATGAGCCGGTCAGCATTGATTTTTAAGCCCAGGTCAATGTGTGCGCTCTCACTTCGGCTGGCATATCCTGCTGGTTCTGGGGGGCCAAAGTCAGCCAACAACTGCCGATTTTGGACAAGCTGCGTCATTCTAGCGACCAATCTATTCCTTAATAGACGTAAGGCTGGGGACGATGTGTCTTGGAAGGTATTGTGGATGGCCTGGATAGTCACGTTATTGTTGCTGCCGGCCCTTGAGAATTGCGACCTGAGGCATTTCGGCCTAGGGGTGGATAAGAAGCATTTTTGGGCTCAACATGGAACGACCTAGAACTACATAAAGAGGCGATGAGATCTAATAATAACACAAAATGGCTGCATTGAGTAGACCTGATAAGAGGAAGCGCCGGTACCTGAGGTGACTTGCGGGCAGCTGGCTGTCAGTTTCTTCCAGCGGAGTGGATACGGCAGCTTGGTGGCCAATCAGACGGCAGGTTAATCAGCTTCCATCATCAATTGAAAGCAGCAGCAAATCGTCAAGCAACTGCCCGAAATCCATCCTAAGCTTCGACATCCGCAGCCAATTCACCACACCCCTTCACAATGGCCTCCAAAATTGGTCCCTTCCTCCTCAGATCGACTCCTCGAGCTGCTATTCGAGCTCCTCGCCCTCACATCCGCGCTTTCACTGTCGCTGCGCCCCGGAGGAGCGACACTCTAGCCGTGGTAAGTTCAAATTACCGCGACCTTCAAAGCTCCGATTTCCACACCACGACAACCAATTGATAACCCCGGACCAATTTGGAACTCTGTTGCGCATTCAAAGGGCTGAATACTGAAACTTCACAGCACCGAAACACCCCCGACAACAACCCCGACATCCCCTTCAAGTTCACCGCCCAAAATGAGACCATCATCGCCGAGATCCTCAAGAGATACCCGCCCCAGTACAAGAAGGCCGCCGTAATGCCCCTACTCGACCTTGGACAGCGCCAGCACGGGTTTACCTCAATCTCCGTCATGAATGAAGTCGCCCGTCTGCTCGAGATGCCCCCCGCCCGTGTCTATGAGGTCGCTTCTTTCTACACCATGTACAACCGGACACCCGTCGGCAAATTCCATGTCCAGGCCTGCACAACCGTGAGTTGAGTCCTATTTCTACATACTGAGACATGTACATCATGGCGAACAAGGGAACCGAATGGAGGGAATGAGGCTAGATCATGATTGCTTTTCGAGCTTCTCATGATCTTGAGAGGATAGCGAGATGATGCGTTGATCTCATCTGGCGCTGCCTTGACTTCTTCAGATTTGTTCAAATTCAAGAAAGACAAAAGGCTAATTTCAATCCCTTCATCAGACCCCCTGCCAACTTGGCGGCTGTGGTAGCGATGTCATCGTCAAGGCAATCAAAGAGGAACTCGGCATCAAGCAAGGCGAGACCACTCCCGACGGTCTATTCACATTCATCGAAGTCGAATGCCTCGGCGCCTGCGTCAACGCCCCCATGATCCAGATCAACGACGATTTCTACGAGGACCTGACCCCCGAGACCACCAAGAAGCTTCTCTCCGGCCTCAGAGCCAGCGCCCAGGCCGGCAGCACCACCAAGGTCCCTACACCCGGTCCCCAGACCGGCCGCGACACGTGCGAGAACAGCGCCGGACAGACGAACCTCACCAGCGAACCTTGGGGTCCTGAAGCTACGCGTTCCGATCTTTGAATATCACTAAACAGGAGTGGAGAAGAGGGAAACAAAAATGAAGAGATTAAAGACACAAAAAAGAGATATATAACATATCCGATGTGTACGTGCTTTCAGGCAATCAAACGGTGATGTGCTATTTATTAGAGAGACCGACATGAGGTGCGAAGAGTGTCATAGACAGAGCCGCAAGCAGCCATTGTACATATGCCCTAACTGTAACAATTGATTCACTTGATTCTTGATATTCTACGCATCTTCGGCGTTTCGTCATCACGGCTACTCATATCCCTAGTATTTGCGTCCTCAATGGTACTACTATCCCTAGCCGAAAAGGCATCAATGAAGAGCCCTGTAATTAATAGGTTGTATGCATCGCCGGGCATTTCATCTTCCTTCTCTGCAAGCCGCAATTCCCCCAGAATGCTCCGTAGATACCTTAGTTTCTTTTTTAAGGAGCCAACTAGGAAGATCATTCATACCAGAGTATAGCTCACAGTCAAATAAGGTTCGCTAAAATATTCGATTTGATATTCCCGTTGACCACATTCGTTACACCCATATCCATGACGTAAAAGACAGACAGACAGACAAGACACCTATACATAGCAACAAGATAACAACTCTTCATCTCCATCCCTTACCCAAGCCTGAAAATCCACGCATCCCCCAGCCGTCTCCCAGCCTCATCAACACCACCCAGCACAAAGATCGCATTCTCCTCCAAGTCACCCATCGGCGCCGCCGCAAACAGTCCTCTGGGAGCCGGCCCACCAAGCCAATCGAGGTCGGGATCAAACGGACCAGGAACAACGCGCGTCCAAGTGCCCGCGAACTCACCGCCCTTCTTACGACCCAGCGTCGTCCAGAAGGCATCTGCCACGCTCGCTGCAGAGCCGACTTCGGGCGGGACTTGGAAGGCCCAGATGTCGTTGTGGCAGCTCGGCGAAGATGCGGAAGGTGGAAGGGACGGTGACGGGGAGGATTGTCCCATCTGGAGCACGAGGTACTCCCAGCCACCGCCCGCTTTGACGAGACTCATAGCCGAGGCGGTACGCGGCGCGGGATAATCGGCAGCAGAGGAGGCGGGAGATGACGAAGGCGGCGCGAGGATACTCTCCCATCCGCCGCGGGACTTAACGCCCACTTCACCGAAAATCGTCTGGTCGTCGAGCTGCAGCTCAAGCACATCCAACTGTCCACCGAGAACACGATCCGTATCCGAGCCGCCGAAGCGGTACAGCCGGGTCTTCACCATTGCTAAGCTAGCACCGGCGCGAGAGGGGCCGGGCGCGTCGGGGAGTTGCGTCCAGGTGCGCGCGTGCACGTCGAAGGCCCAGACATCAGAGCTGCGGCGCGTCGTGCCACCGTTACCAGCGATGATGTTCCCGCCATGAACGAAGAACGTGCCGTACCCCGCATCCTCATCGTCCGTCGCTCTCTCAGCCACATGACCCGTGATAGGACGCTGCGGGATGCCGACCTCGCCCGAGTCGCCCTCAGCCCACTCCTTCCAGGTCGTGGTGCGCCGGACGGGCTTCATTGTCTTGGCGAAGTCGCGCGGCTGGTCGCTTGCGACGGCTATGTGGCCGCTTCGGCCCGCAGGGAACGTAGTGGAGGGGGTAGAAGGGGAATTGTACGGATCCAAAAAGGTCCATGTCGCCGTCTTGGTCTCGAAGACCCAGACGCGCCCGTTCTCTTCGAGGGTCCGGCTGCCGGAGCGGCCGCCGAAGAGGAAGATGCGGGAGCCAATGACGGCTGTGGCGTGTCCTGAGCGCGCTTCGGGGACTAATTGGTCGCTGCCCTCGAAGGCTTTGCCTTTTCCTTTGTCTTCCCCTGCAGATGTTTCGGGTTCAGCGATGGTGATAGGCGGAGGAGCTGATTTGTCACCCTGCGTCTTGGGAGACGGCTTCGCGGGCACGGCGTAGTAGTCGGCCGAGTTCCCTATGTCGCCCCAGGGCAGCACGACGACGTGCATGTCGTTCTTGGCGGGCGCGCCGGTCTGGTCGTCGTCGTCCGCCTCGCCGCCGAAGATGTATGCGTTGCTGGCGACTATGTCGAGGGAGTGGGCGGAGCGAGGCAGGGGCGGGAGGTCGATGGGTTGCCAGGTGCCTTTGAGGGTGTTGCTGAGGAGACCCGATCCGACGGATGACATTGAGGGGAGTTGAACGTTTGGCATGGCGGGGAGCTGGACTTGGGGTAGTGAGGGTGCGTTCTGTAGTAGGTCCGTCCCGCGACGCTTGATCTTGGCGAAGGTCTCTGCCATTGCGGTGGTTGGATTGACGATGGTGATGATGATTAGGTGAGGGCAGTGGTGGGAGTATCAGTTCAATTGAATACCTGGGTAGGTTCTTCCTTCGAATCTTCTCTATCCTCTATCTCGCAACAAGCAACTCAATGCGTGCGATCCTCACTTTCAATGATATGATCAAGCTTTTAATCAACGGTATGGTGTTGAGTGCGGAGGGAAGTGAAAGAAGCGTAAGAAGGACAGCTAAACGATCCAAGCAAGCAAGCAAGCAAGCAAGCAGCACAGCCAACAGCAGAGTATAGCTCAGCCCTGCCCACCTCCAAAGTGACGTAACATGGATGCCGCTCCCAAACGCGCAATGCAAAGAGAGGGGGAACGACACCACTCCCTGTCAGGTCCGCAGGTGGTGAATGGCTGGTGCTGACATGTGTTTTGTTTTACGGTAATCCATCCGTACCTATATATCATGGACAGAGTGACACGGGTTTACGTCATGTTTAGGAATAGAGATTATCATTTCACATAAACCCTGACAGTGAAAATTGACTTTCCAAACTCTTGCGAAAGCTTCCAACAAGGATGGAACAGGACGGAGAACATGAGTGCACAGAAAGCTTGAAACTGGGGTCAGCAACTCAGCGGCCGCCGGCTAGGGACAGACAGGTCCACCATCGTAGTGCTGATAGCGTGGGGTCTGGAAGCTGCTTTGATGACGCTAGCAGCCCACTTGCTTCGCCCTACGGGGTTTTGTGCTCGGTACTTATTGGCGGGGTTGTTTTTATTAAAACTTGTTGAACACATCTGCAGCATGATTTCAACAGGTCTCTGTTATCTCTGTATCATAATCCGTATTGAATTGAAAAGGATCAAATTTGTAATTATTGGGGTTGAAACTCTTAATCAGGATAGCATTCTTAGCTGAGTCCTGTCTTGTGTTCTAGGTCAATTGATATCTCAGTTGAAAAAGAACGAACCCTCGATGAAGCTTTGTTTGTTCCCGAAGCGCTGGGCTAGGTTTCAGGCAGGTCCCTGTTCTGTTTGCAAAGTCCTCTCGTTATTGTAAGACTTTACTTCATTTTTTATGTTGTTATTCCTTATTCGAAAAAAACGAGTTTTCGACCCACCCCTCGCATACAGTAATATGGTGTCCAGTTCAAGAAGTAAATGGTTTGGCAGTTATTCGTTTTCAGTGACCTTACCATTTTATATCCTGCTTGTACCACGGACTAAGTCCTGAGCATCACCAAGGAATCACAACCTCTTCCGCCCTGTCCTGAGATCAAGGGCTTAAGCAGGCTTCCCGGGTAGGAGTGTCGCCCTGAATTACTGTGTGAATCAGCCACGCCAACAAATTCTTAAACCCCTACATGCGAACATATAATAACTACCAGGTATTATTGCAGCCAACCACTACTAAGTATCTAATCAAACGCACAAGCCTTGTCGTCAACGATGCCAATGAAATATGCAAGCCGACTTCTCCTGGTATCATCCACTTGCTTTAACCTGTTTTAGTTCTCGAGCTATGTGGCCTTGAGGTTCTCTGACCTGCCTCGCCACCTCCATTCTGCACCGAGGCCCTTTTCATCCGCTCTTCTTGCCGCGCCTTTCTTCTCTCGGCATGCTTTGACGTCACGAAACTCGGGGTTGGCGCTGTTGGACCTGTTCCTTTTTCCCTTGCATGCTCCTGTTTCCTCCTCTCCTTCGCTTGAACGGACGCACGCAGACGCTTCTGGGCTGTTGGCACTGGAACTGAGGCGGGTCGGTCCACCTCCACGATCCTAGATGCCTTGCAATATCGCCAGACATTGAATCTGGACTGGCCATCTCCGCGGGTCAAAAAGAGGTAAAGTAGTAATGCTAAGAGACCGATGAAAGCAACGGCGCCGATAACAATGCCTGCGACCTGCCCGTCAGACAAGGAGGTGCTTGAGTTGGTGGGAGATGATTCGAGCGGTGCTGCGGGCGGTGTGGGTATGGCGCTGATGGTGATCTCGCCTGTTGCGATGCTCGTAGTTGTCAATGTAGTTGTCGTTGTGCCGGATGTCACCACTGTCGTCCAACTCGTGAGTGTAAACTCGGACGTCGTCGAGATGCAAACAGTCCATGGTGGATAGCTTGTGGGGTATTGTCTTTTCTCATCGGCCGCAAAGGGTGGCTTTGGCAACTTAATGGGCAGTTCAAACGGGTCTCCAGTGTCGAAAGCTGGATGAAACATGTTTGATTAGTTATGCCGGAGCTGCAGGCCAGCGATTGCTGACTTACTAAGAGGTTGCAGCTCTGTAGATTTGACTATGCTAGTTGGTATAGAAGCAATGGCCATTGTCGACATCAATCGGCTTTAAGTCGAATTGAGCAATACAACTTTCTAGGTGCGGATCGAGATCAGCGTCTAAGCGGAACAACAAAACTATTAGTGTTCGATCATATTATCAAAAGAACTGAGAAGAATTTTTTTTCTTTGTCTTTGAAACATGGCTGCTCTTGTGTATCTTGTAATATGTCACAAAATTCGACCACTTCTGTCAATTCTCGATTCAGCGGGGTTAGGATCTCACAGTATTTGATTTCGTCTATCTTTTATTTCACCAAAATGAGGGCATATCGGTTCTAATGAATTCTAACGACGTCTAGAAGCAAGTATATGCCGTAGCAGAAAATGAACTTGGTCGTTATCGGAAGGAGCATAACCTCTGGATCAATGCAACAGACAGCCCTGCCGGGAGGCGAATCCTATGAGTGCTAGATATCGGGGCTCAGTTAATGCTGCGTCGATTGGGGTCCTTGCCGTCAGAACAATGTCGGCTTACCACCAATGCTGTCCACACGTGTCTTGGTGTAGTTACTGCCGTACACGATCAGGCTGTAAGTTTCCAGATCAGACTTGTTGTTTACGTGTCAGTAAGTGGTGACTAAAACGCCTTACAAGATGAAGTTCTTCACTTCTCGTATTTCTTCGTGACTTCTCAATCCACCGTTGACTTCTGGCCAACGCTTGCGCGCGCACGTTCATCAAAGCAGCGCGGTGCATGCTATCTCCTCTTTTGGAAGCCCGCCGTGTAACTTTCTGCTCGGAGAGTCTTGAAATGAGCCAAGAAACCACGGCTGTTTCCAAAATACGTTATATACCGCGCAGGACAGAAACACTGTCCGACATCGCCGAATCATTCACAGCCGGCGACGTGATGGCAACAACGACCTCCGTCCCCAGCACCAGCGGAGCGTTCTGCAGCAGTATCATCTCATATGCAACCCCGCTTAATCAGCTGCTCCTCAAGGTCGACTCCGAGCCTATTAGCTCGTAAAGACTTAATACACGAGAACGTTGCAATGTAGATGGCTGAGGGCGCAAGGGAGGCGACAAGCTTTGACGACACGCCGGCTACATGGAGGATCAAGACGACTGGCGTCGCGAGCCCGGATTTTCAGGATGGGAAGCCCGTGAATACGGTTCACTAGGTTTGTTTCTCCTACTCTGTGCCAGGCGTGGAGGCCGTTTGGCTTCCCGGGTGCGAGGGAGCGCGTGCGGGAGGCCACTGTCGCTGAAATGTGCTAAGGCTGAAAATGAGCTAGTTACAAGAAGTAAAGGGGGAGATGCAATCAAGATTCAGCTATAACGTAAATTCAAGCTAGATTTTATGTTGAAATGATGGTGACGAATGTCAGTCACGTCAGTCAAGTACATTTAAACCAATTTGAGATATGAAGTACCTAGAAGTGCGTTGTGGCTGACGCTGTGGCATGCATTGATGTCACCTAATCCTGTCACCTGCATGCGTAGGGGCCTCAGAGAGCTTAGCACACCCTGGGCACCTGGCAAAGAGGTTGGATGACGATGACAACATCACCGTTTTTCCAACAACTTCCCTCTGTCCACGAAGCATCATGGATTCAAGCCATCAATTTCATCCGCCATCGCTGTGCAGCCTTCCGACCGAGATTCTTTCGTTGATCTTCTCTAATTTCTGTTCACATTGCTGCGTGCTGGATAATGAAGTTCCCCACCCATTTTTTTTTTTTGGCTCACAGGCACCTAGAATATTACGGGTCGGAGCCGTATTCTCAGCATCTCGAGGCACTATGTTCCACTTGCTTGGTCTCTCGCAGATTTCGTGATGTTGTTCAGCCCATGCTATTTCATGATTTCATGCTTAAATTTGGCTCTTTGTATCGCTCAAAGTATCGCGGTCGGAGCGGACGCTTGATTCCCTTCCTCCGAACCGTGACGCGGCGCCCCGATCTAGCGAACTCGGTTCGAAGGTTACATATTGACGCTAGGCTTATATATTACTACCGAGATGAAGTTGAGTGGATTGACCGCAAGGCTGCGTCAAAAGAGTCAGTGGCCGCATTAGAGGAATCAGCGCGGGCTCATAATCTCGATCTTTCCAACTTCCTTGCGCCTTTTCGCAATGTGCCGCCTTGCTACAGAGCGATCCGTCCCAAATCAGACGAGTTGTTGGCCGTGCTGCTTTTGTTTTTATCCAATGCAACGCGACTTATTCTCGAGCCCGGAGTACCACACATTTCTATCCCCCTTTCAGCATTTGAGGCTGCTGGGATGTCAACGGCTCCCCCTTGAGACCGTTGATATCTCCCCGACGGATGTCTTCCCCTATGTGAAAAACCGCTGGACCAGTATTCTTAAAATGTGCTCACCGACGTTGAGAACTTTGAATGTCAATAAACCCAGCTCAGAAATAGATGATAAGCTGGGATTTGAGGGCTTGATTTTCCCAAATCTGCGAGTCATCAATGTCACCAGGAGTCGGTTGAAGATGCCAGGACTAATGTCGCTGATATTTTGCTGCACAGGTCTGGAAAGGTTTACCTATCAAGCGCGTAAGTGTGTGAAGCCCCTGTTTGAATGCGCCCCACGCGGTAGAGGCAATAACTAGAAATACCCTTGTATTTGTGATAGGCACTGCTCATCACTAACCTTGTTCTCTCTACGTAGCGCCATATCACACCATCAAGCCGTCCGCCATCATCAGATATCTCAACAGGCATCAAGAAACCCTCATAGCAGTGACAATCGACCTAATGCAAGCCCGGAATCTCCTTAGGTCGGAAGCCCCCACCGATGCATTACCCAGCTTGAAAAGCTTTCCTTCTCTCCGAGAGGTATCACTTAACTCGTTATTCATATTCAACCCCCTGGATGAACAACCAGAAGATGACAAAACACTCTACGACTTATCCCTACGTCTATTGTCTCTCTAACTCTACTTGATACTCTGCATAATCCAATGCTCACATGGCTGTCGAAAAGCCTTTACCGTCTTGCAGGCGCTGCCTTGCAAGGCCAATTTCCCGATCTCAAAAGAGTCACATGCCATATTAGCGAGCAATTCGATGACCACAACCTAGTTCTAAAATTTGAAAACGTGGGAGTACGCCTAGAGATGATCCTAGCCTCAAGCCGAAGTGATCTTTAGAGGCCCGCGTAGACACATGCGTACCGGTAGCCCTAGAGAAACCGGCATGGCCGTGTCTTCTAGATACTCTGAAATGGCAACTTGGACTAATTTTAGAGACAGGGAAGTGTTGCGCGCAGCTGGAATTTGAAGGGTGATACTATGCAGCGGACGAACAAACTCGTCGACGAATGTGGATGCACCTTCCCCGTCGCATTATGAGCTACCTCTGAAGGCCTCCGATGAATATCGGATGATACATCCTTGAGTCTACTCAAATCCGAACTGTCCCAAGTCAAAAGTTACGACATCCGGGACTACATTAGTCACACGATTGTTAAGGATGAACCATATGTTCTTGGCTTTATCCTTTTCACTCCTGGCGGCTGGCTATTCCGGAAGATGTTTTACGATTCGGCCGATGGATCTGGATAGTTTCGACGCGAACACGATGCTGGGCAATAGAGTCAGTCAACATTTCCTGCACCGCTTTTCGTAGCTCCACGATTGGCGGGTATCGGGCTGGATTGTCAGAAGCTCGGTCGATGCTTGAGTGTGGACGGAATGATCTTGTCGCGCTCCGGGCAAAGACGATATGATATCTCTCTTTTTCTGGGGGAGCAGGCACGGCAGAGGGTACAGTCCAGTGCCGGATGTGAGAGCTCCTAGCATTAGAATCTCCTTTGCCAGCATTTCACTGATGTCAAGCAAGACAATGGAAGTCGCTTTCCCCATCGCTTCCCAATCAACAATACCGAGAGACGACTACGGAAGCAAAGCCTCATAGCAGACGGGATTGGCTCATTGGTTGACGCGGTCCTTGATAACTGGACGAAGCGCTTATTCAAACATCTCATCGGAAATATGGCTCCGGATCCGTAGGCGTTTTGTGCATGGTCTCAATGAGAGGATACTGGCTGACTTCTCATTCAGGCGTGACAAGAAGCGCGGCAACTGGCTGGGAGGCCTGAGAGCTTTGAATTTCGTCCGTTTGTGTTACCTACAGACGAATGATTTAATTCAATTTAATCATTGTCTTTGTGGTCTATGAGAATGCCTCACCTGTTGAGTCATGCGGGCAGTGCTAGTCATAGCGCGATTCTAAAGAGGCTTAGCTGCCCCTAGTATGAAAACAGTCAAGCCCGGACCACCTGTTCCTTTGAGAGCACCCTGAACATCGTCAACTATATCAACGCACCTATGCTCATTGCTCAACTTTTTGTACACAGCTGAACTCAGATAATCAATTTTCGATCTATAATCTAGACATGACAAGCTTCTTCCCATTCAAGTTACTTACTCTCAAATATCCACCTTTAGCATCTTCACCATCTTACTCGACCTGCCCGCCCGTTACCAGTTAAAGCAACACCACTGTTCAGCATGGCCGACGCTCTTGAAGGACTCAGTGAAGATGACCTCACCGAGCTTCAGCTTTATCGCGACTTCGAAACCGATGCGCTGATTGAGGCAGGATTTCTTAGTTCAGATGTTCAACAGTCGCACCCACTGGATATCGAGGTGGTCTTCAAGCACACTGAGCTGGATTTACACATCAAAACCGGGCGCTATTATCCGGCGTGCTCGATAACTTGGCATGTTGAGAACTACAAGCTCCCTCGTGTCTCAATAATAGAGCTTCGCGACTCTCTGAAGCAGGTAGCCGAGGCTGCCGAGCCGGCGAATAACCTAGAGAAATGGAAGGTCCGACATGAGACGATGGAAGGCATTTTTGAGCCATCCATGGTCGTGTTAGATTTGGCGAGGACAACAAAGAAGCACCTTGAAGACTGGCGTCCAGGAAAACCAAGTGTAGCGCCAACGCGGACCAAGTTTGAGGTCAATCACCTTCCATTTGACGTCAAGGCCACTGCGTTCGACTACACATCGAAGGCAACGACGAAAAGCCTCGCGCATGAGCTATTAGGCAAAACACCACAAGAAATTTGTCTAGATTATATTCCTGATCGGTACCGCGTGCTGCACGTTGAAGAGGTTATCCGCGCGGATCTGGCTGCCTCTTTTGCCGCCCGCCGTCATAAGCTTCGTGAGGAGCTTTCTGAAAAGTCATATGGCTCATTGAAGCATTTCGTACCCGCTCAGTCCGACACCGGCCGAAAGAGCGATCTGATCGACTACCTCACGCGCCCGCGCATGACGTTTCACGGCACACAGCGACAGTTCGTACAGTCTATTGTCCGTTATGGATTCCTACCTCCTGGGTCGAAGAATCCAGGTACTGGTGTGTCGAACGACATACGCTGTGGCTCTACGTACGGACGCGGTATCTATTCGTCTCCCAGCGCTGATTTCTCCCTCTCCTATAGCGGCGCGTTATGTCACAAAACCGAGCCGAATCAATTCTTCGGCATCAAGTTGCTTGTCTGCGCAACCCTGATGGGCCGCACGGCCCAGGTCTTCCGCGCAGACAACTGGCGCGATCAGTCGAGGCCGTACCCGGGCTCGGATTCGCATACAGCTAACGATGGATTCGAATATATAGTATTTGAATCGGCACAAATAATCCCGGTCTATGTGATTCACATTGATTGGGGCAGCGACAACGCACTACACTTCGAGAAGTTGCCAGACGATCCAACGAGCTACCGTCCTTCAGGCTCTGGCAAGACGCATCCGAGGTTACTGAACCAGGTCATCTGGCCCGCCGACGCTGAGCGCGCCCGTCTGGCCGCTTTCCAGCGCGCCTCCAAGTATTTCCCTTATGGTTTTGGTCCCGCCACAGGCGGCCGATTCGTTATCGAGGAGGTTGGCGAGATTGATGACGATGAAGAGGAGTACGGCGAGTACCAGAGAGCCCGTCATGACGAAGCCGAGAAGAAAGCGAACAGGAACATGGACTATTGGAGCTGGGCTAAGGTCGGCCATGAGGAAGATATGGCCATCGCTGAACAAGAGGCTGTTGATAACGGAATTGACGAGTACAGCGTGCAACGGAACACCAATGCACACGTCGGTTCGCGGGGGATGGGCAAAAGCGAGGCACCTACTGACTGGGAGCGGATCCCACTACCAGATGAGTTGATCGCTTGGCGTGGCTACAAGGAGGATAATGAGGAGGGAGATGATTTCGGACTTGACCGGCTTCTGATGACGACTGATAACGACGTAACAAGCGCCCAGCGACAGTGAGACATCTGGTGATGATTAAAGGTAGCCTAACAACGATGGCGATTGATGCCACGCGTTGACTTTCGCAATGAGTCAGACGACGTTGCTGGATATTGAAAGCGATAAAACAAATAATCATGGGATCATGCCATGACCTTAGCCTTTTCACAGAGGTCTAGATTCTCGCTTTCGAAGCCTAAGTTACGAAGACTCAACGTCGATTTCCCCGTCCGAGCAGCTGCCCCTGGGAAATATCGGCCTGCCGTGGTAAAACAAAATGCTTCATGAACACCATCTATCTGGGGTGGCCCGATCAGCCTAAAGCTGGCGTTTTTAAGCATAAAATAAAGGCATCATAGAGCGCGAAAGAGACATACCTGAAGATCCCTTCCAGAGATACCCATACCTAATCGATCTTGGAGCCTAATGACACGATGAAAAGTAATACCCAAGATAGCGCTCAATGCACTAAAGGACATATAAGCACAGCAATACCCGCCAAATGTAGAGATTGAAAAGAAAACAGAGACCTAAATCTAGTAGAGAAAGATTACATCAAACAAAGATAGTCCCATACATGAAAAAATTGTGACCATCCACCACCAACTACAATCTTCCCTCGTCGTCACTGAAAGAACGACAGAGAGACAAATGCCAATGCACATAATTCTCCTATGATTGAAAGATATTTGAGACGATCTTTCGATCTCCCCCCCCCCTCCCCCATAAGATTCAAAATGTACTCTAAAGATTATACTCATGCTGAAGACCACGCGACATCTCGATAACACCGAGCAGTGACACGTCTGTACCTAGAGTATACTTGAGATACTTCTTCCCGCATATACCACTCTCGCATCTATTACTATCAATTCGCTGATCTGCCCTGAAACGAAGTCAGCTCGAAAATTTTGTCTCCAGAATTAGCCCAATCTTCATCCGTGCTATTCCCGCCCGCCCACTGTCGTCTCCATCGGCATCGTACCGCGCGCCTCTCTTCAACCTGGCATACAGGGCATACATAACCTCCTCTCGGTGGCTGGCATATACGCAGCGGAAAGGTGGTGGGCGAGGTAAAGAAAAACAGGATGCTGCAAGTTCGTAAAGCTGGCCGCCGCTATCTTACTGTTCTTCATCTCCTGATTCTACCGCCGAGATGATTCGCACGCCTAGCGCCGAAGAATCTCTCATCCGCTGTGGCTGCACTGCGGTCGCTCTTTGGTATTTTCTTTGGTCTACGGCTTCCTACATGGACGGAAGGAGTTTCTCTTTGGCTTACTCTCGTGGCGGACGAGGCGTGCCGAGACATCCATATGATCTGGCTCTTACGCACACACGCAAGACAGAAGACAAGCGGTTGATATGCCATTTCAGCTCCAACACTGGCTTTCTCCGCATGTTCGACAGTATAGGCAGGTGGCTCTCATCGGCGTAGAAGCCTCGCTACATGTTTACTACTATATACATTTTGACATTCTGATTCGGTCTACAACGAAGCCACCAGGAAGTTATTGGCGCTTTCACATGTATCTATATTCTCGGGGATCATAGATTCGCACTTCCGAAAATGCCAGCTGATCGCTAAGCCATCCAATGATTTCTCTGCTTGGTAGAATGTCGGGCAACAATGCGGTCTCGGGGCCGAGTCGACACCTCTCCCACTGTAGCTGATATCTGTCTATGGCATGTCGGACATATACTGTAGGTTTGGAAGAGAGCAAGGGTAATTGATTTGGCTCAGCCGCAGGCAGATTGCGTGTACGCGCGCCCCGGGCATCTCAAGACCGACAGTTTTGAGCGGTATCTTTCCGCGAGGTGCGGTCAGATGCGACGTTGCTCCGGAAGTCCTTCGCATTGATGGAGACATGCGTTTACTAGGTGTAGCTCCTAGTTTCAGGCACGACAAATTACCCCTTCGAGTCTTATACCTCATTATTAGATGCAATATTTTTGCTTGTTTTCAGATGGCAAGGGTCGCGGTCGGAAGGGTTCAAGATCTTGCAGATTGGCGACGGGGATGCGATCGATCTGCGTCTGGGATGGTCTGGAAAGGATTTGGGACTTTTGCGCGCTTCGGTTGAACGGATGTAATACGGAGTAAGCGTATAGCTTTACTATTGGGCGTAGGGGATAGACAGGGCACTCAGCGACTTGATTAAGGATGTTAGGTCGAAAGCGCTACTCGCCTGAGTAATATTTCAAGGGTTTTGAGTTTGCGCCGTCTCGAGAATGTTCTGTCAGTGAAATGGACTTTTGTTTAATACATTAGCTCATCAAGGGAGACAGCTAAATCTCACGTAGAACATTTCCTAAATACATATTTCTAAGTGACTTTAGCGACATGACAGCGAGACAAAAGCCAATCTCTCCGAATACTTGCTACCGCATCATTGTCCGCTAGACTGTACAATATGACTCTCTACCAACAGACGGTGATGCGCTCGTGTCTTATCACATCTTTCTACTCCGTAATGTGTTGGCTGCTGCGAGGCACAGCATCAGGGTGATACCATGGAATGAAAGAAGGTAGGTATGATGTGAGTATGACCTGCATACGGTATTATACCTGGCATCGTCGCGTCGTGTCGCATCGCATCGGCAACGCCGAGGTTAATTGGGGTCGCATTGGGGGTTTCCTACCTCTCTATAATCCGTACCGAGTAAGTATTCAGCTCGAGCCGGGAATAACAGCCATCGCAATGAGTGATTTGCGCTTCTCCGGAGTGAAGGGCAGTGTATGACGTGGTGATGCAATAAGATAATCTATTCTTGCGAGACGAGGTGCGCAGTACAATCCGCTCACTAGTTGAACGGAAATTAACCAATGACTGAACATACCTCTCATTCAACAGTATCGGGAAGGTGAACACGAATTGACATCAGGGCAGCATCATGGTATTCCTAGATACAAGCATGCTCCACCTCACCACTTGATATCTTTATAGGTACCTCCTAAGGTAGGCGGGCCAGCCCGTATGGGTCCGGGGAACACGGCGCGGGACTATCCCCTGAACTTCTCCACCGATCTTTCAACCTGCTGATCGATACTTACTACCATATGAACAAGGGCAGACCTGGCAATTGACACATAGAAACGAAATATCAAGAAGAGGGCGCAATAATGAAGATTGGTTTATCACATGCGCCTACAGCGCTAAGAAGAGACGTGTTTTCTTTTTCTTCTTTGCTTTCCTCCAAGTTCGTCACCGCCTGCCATGAATGCAACAGCACGAGGGGCGCAGGGTACTCAATGTGGCGTGATCCCCACTGCAGAAAATACCAGGAAGAGGATAGCCGACGTCTGGGGTACGTTCGTCAGCGGTTGGTTGGCGTCCGAGGCGTTCACTGGGCTGTGTGGAGATGGCTATTTACGTTCAGTGGCTTGTGATGACTGAATATTGGAGTACGTAGTACCAGATGTGATGTTAGTTGGAAAAGCTCCAGTATCCGTGTCATGTTACTTGGGGTCTTGAGATGAGTTGAGAACGGAAGGAGGACCTCTTGTGGTCTTCTGCATTGGTGAATAGCAAAGACGGATGATCACGATCACTCGCAGGTTCAGATATGACTAATCGAATGGCTAGAGACGAGTCTCAAGGTAGTAACTAAAGTTCACACAGTTCCGACCCAAAAAGAAACTAGCATAAGACAAATGGTTTGGAGATAACTATACATTCTCAGATTAGGTAGTATTGTAGATGGTCGGATACAGTCATGCTGATATAAATATATCTCATTGATCATAACTCCTCGCGCCGATGATTAAATCAAGTTCCCAAGAGCTCGGCCGGCCAATCATCTTTCCCATTGTTGTATCAACTTAGATAAGAGAAAAGGAAGAGAGTAAAATGAACAGGGAAAATGATTAGGGAAAATGATTAGTGAAAATAGAGATAGTAAAGACTTTAAAGTAAGGACAGCAGCTTATAGGCTATGCGAGCTAGAGAGCGAACGTCCTCATAAACGTAATGTTTCCAATTTTCTGTAGGCCAACCAAAGTGGAGGAAATGCAACATAGTAGAAAAATTGAAAAATACAGGGAGATGTAATCCTAATGTGACATGTTGTCTGTTTGTTGTAAAACATTGAAAGAGTCGAGTAAAGAAAAAAGCAGGGAGGACGCTCAGCACAAGTCAATGTCGTCCTCACCTTCGGCGTCGGCATCTTCATCAACCTCGTGAGGAGCTTGGATTGCGACCGCGACCTTGCCGCTCGAAACTTTCAGCGGGTTCTGCAAAGCCCAGTTGCCATTGCTTCCTCTTCGGAGGATCCCAACGGCAGGATTTGCAGCCCAGTCGATTAGCGTTGCGTCAGTGTCGGCACCAAAGCGCAGTGGCGGTTCAGTCCCGGCGGCCGATTTCTCGAGGTGCTTTGCGACGTGTTCCATGCGGTCGTCCCACGCATTTTGCCCGTCAAATTGGCTACTGCATTGGCGCGCTGGGCACATCATGTGCGTTGGAAGATGGCAGCGTGTACGCAGTGCCTCGTCCTGATGCTTTCGCTGGCGCTGCTCCCACTCGTCGATGCTCTTCTTCAGCTTGACTTGCTTTTTTAGGTGACCCGGCACATGCATGCGGCGGAGATGCTGAGTGTAAAGGTCTTTTCGATTAAATATGGTTCCGTTTGGTAGACTAGACGCGCACTCGACGGTGGTTTCATGCGTAGCCAGTACGCGGCTGCGCGCGGCAGCTACTGTCGAGGATTTCTTTGAGCCGTGAAGTTTGTTGAGTACTTTGGCGCATGCCCCTTGTTGGCAGACCCAGTACTGCAATGCAAGATGTTGAGAAGCGCAGTGGCGCTTCCATTCGTTCTTGCTTGCGAATGTCGAACCACAACCGGCGAATTCGAAGACGCAGATGAAAGGACGCGTGTGTTGCTTCTTAGTATGCGCGTCAAGGCCGCTCTGGTCTTTGAAAAACACTTTCGGACAACTAGGACAGATGAATTGTCCTTGTGCATTGGGGGCAGAGGGCTTGGTGTTTGAACGGATCACCAGGGTATCTCCTTGGGAGAGTTTCGCCCTTTTAACATCAGAGGCTGTCGCAGATGCGTTACTGCGTCGCTTATGACCCAATGCCATCCGATTCGACTTCGGCGAGGGTCGCTTTGCTCTCTGAGGTGTGTATTCGTCGTCGTCGTCGTCGTCGTCATCTGGAATGCTCTCTGCCGGCTCCGGCTCACACTTCACAAACGAAGCCTCGGATTCGCCTTCGGAATCATGCTCTTCTTCCGATTCGGGACTTGCATATCTATTAATGGTATCTGGTATGCAGATTTCTTCTTTGATGGGAGTGTCTGGAGTCGATTGTCTGCCTGCTGAGTATTGGCTGTCGATACCGGTTTCATCACTTGACATACTACAGGTCCTTGTAGGGAACTCTAGTACTTGAATGCTGTCATCCTGGGTAGCAATAGATGTTCCGCTAAACATGTGAATCTCTCCTAGACTGACACCCTCAGCTAGGCCCGTGTATTGCCAGATTGGATCGAATTGAGGAGCTGTCATGGTCTCAACTCCGGTCATAGGTGAACCAACATGGCCAAAGTCGGTTTCTCTGGGTGGGCTCAAAGCGCTGCTGCATGTGGACGATGAATTGGTGTATGACGGTGATCCTGGGCGATAGAAAGGGTAAGAGGTGGTTGTTCCAGGCAGAATATTTTCGATAGCTGAGTATCCAAACATGGGGATCTTGCTCCTGTCCATAAGGTAGGCATTGAAACTCCAGGCCTCAGGTGCTATTGCTGGTGAAACAGACCGCTTGATCTCGGGCTCAATTGATCGGTCCATTGAAGAAGGCTCTGTGTAGAGAGGAAACGATGCAGCCCCCGAGAAGAGGTAAGGAGGGCAAGTCATGGTCACTACACTGTCGATATTCGCAGGTTCTCAATCAGCTGAATAGCTAGCAGGCAATGTGAAGATGAGCTCGCAGGTAAGGTACCAGAGTCGATGAGTGCTCAACACCAGTAACAGATGTAGCGTTGTAGATGTCAGGTTCAAATCTCGTCTGATGTGAGGGATGGGTAGGTGGTCAGTTTCAAGGGAGGGGAATCCTTCAGCGAGATTGTTTGTTGGTAAGAGAAAAGGCTGGGGTCCAGGGGAATGGAGTCCTAGTATATCTCTTTGGCAGACACATATGTTTGGTACACCCAAGAGTACCGTGGATATAGGAAAGGGTCTGCCCAAGCCAAGGCAGCTAATGTGTGTGAAGTCGTAGTCCATGGCGTTCTATATTTGACACGCATCAACCATGACAGCAACACTAGACCTTCCAAGCCGACATGCCACAATCTCTCTTTCCCTCTTCCTTCCCCCTTCTCTATGTAGAGGTCCACGCGGAGCCGCACGCTTTCCACTTGACAATAGTTGGCAGGATCTTTTGTTTCTTTTTTATTCGCCTGTTCTCCACTCCACCCTGGACAATACATCAGCTCCTGCATGTTCCGCCAGCATCGTCACCATACCGTCAGACCCCGGCAGGGTACTTTCAAAGTAAATGGGACTTTTTTTATTTTGGGTCGCGCCCAACAAGGCAAGAGCCACACCACCTACCACAGCGCAGGAGGCAATGACAGGCACCAGCTCCCCCTCCCGAAACGTGTGGTAACTATATAATTGGATTAAATTGCAGCAGTGTAATATACTGAAGCCATTGGGGGCTACTGTGTGCAAGGTCCGCGCTCCACGGCAGATGAGATTGTCACCAACAGCTTACGATGTTTAGTGGCAGGCGAGATTGTTGTACCTGGTGTGAATGCGCCCGTCTTCAGTTAGGATACCGCACGCGACGAACGCCATTGACCGTCGGTAGACAGCCTGTCAAGATCCCGGATCTCGATATCAGCGACCAGAAAACGATGTGGAAATACGGCCGTTGGAAGTCTCAAAATGGCGGAGTGGAGTGTGGGCGATAACGTAAGGCGACCAAAGAGGCGGACACTCACTAGGCACCACAGGGGCCGACCAGATTAAACATGGCTGCAGGACGGGTGAGTTATGCCTACCCGGTCGCCCTGTCTCATGCAGTGTAATCTAGACAGCATTTTTCAGTTTGCCCGACGACAGCGCGCCACCGCCTGGTTGGTTCGCTGGATGGCCAGTAGGAGAGGGCGCAGCAAGCGGGAAGGGTTGCAGACCTGCGGGTGAACTGGAGTAACCCCACGACCGCCCAGCCAGTACGAAGGGGTCTTGTCTTTTTTGACTTCCTGATGTGTTACACTACGCGCGTGGCTTTTCTACTTGGCGACCGTAATAGCAGAAGCGTGTTCGAGAAGCGGTAGAGAAGCCACCGTCATTATCAATATTATCATCTGCAGCATTGGGTGAAAGAGGAGAGATTCAAAGAGGTTGATCTTGGGCAACTGATCACCCGGCCCTAACGCATCTTGAAGTTTGACTGGTGACCCCGTTTAAAAGTATCCGCGCACGAAGCTGCTTTCAACTTAATCAATTCATCAGAATAATTATTGGCGATAAGGTTGGTTGGTTACCCAGATCATTACGGCTTGTTGGTGCAGAAATCAGTCACGGTAGGATTTTTGAAGCAAAGACATCTGTGGGGAGAATAAAACGTACTCCGTACCAAATATGACGATTTCAGGTACAGAGTTTGGGGCACTACCGCCACTCCCTAGCGGGGGTGCCTGAGATGTTGGCAACACCCTGGCCAATCTCAAGGCTTGTTCGGCGTGCTCAGTGCTAATTATCTCAATAATGCAGGTCATGTACCTCATGTAACCTTGGCGTCCTAAGCAGCAATAACTTGGAGATTTCTTTTTTCTCTTTGTCGATTATTGAAGTTTCACTGCGCAACTCCTTAACATTTGAGGAAAGCTGAGGTTCACTCGTACTTTTGTAAAGTTGCGCGGCCAACCAGATTCAGGAAAGGGCAACTAATACAACAGACTTAGAATTAGTTGCATGGAACTACCCCTGTTCGTATATATCAAACAATCGCACACCGAACCAACAACTGCTCGAACAGGCCAGGCAACCATAGACAAGAGCAGGGCAGCATTCAAACGGCCTTCACCGCACTCGGGGAGAACTACTTCATTTTACGCCAGTCCAGATCCCTTCCGCTGAAGAAAGCGAAAAGATAGAAAGGATGAGAATCATCGTATCACTACTAATCAGAAAACATGACAAGTATACGAGACCAGGATGCAGCTGTCCTGGTAGGGAAAGAAAGGATCTCTGAAAGTGTCATAGCGGCACAGCTGTCCCGACACCATGGCACACTTCAAACCTCTGTGCCCAAAATAGGAGGTTTGTCGATCGACAGTTGTTTTCAATGTCTGAAAATACTCGCCCGTCCATCATTGTTCATTACCAGTGACAGGGACCTGCGCGCGATCGGCTTCTATGCATCATTATTTCAGCATCTGTTAATGTACATTTATTTCCCCTTACAGCCCTTAGAGACAAAACACAAGTCCCGCCTTTTCCAATGCAGAAGTGCGGCTCAGCATTCCAACAGCGAACCATGGTCGACTCCAATTGTCGATGCGCCCCCCTTCAGGGTGACAATGACGGTCCGCAAAGGGTAAAATAGACACGCCGATCCTTCTTGTGCGACCTGACCAACGAAGTCTTTCCTCGCGTGCGAGAGAAATGAAAGTACCCTCTCTGGCCATGATCCTGCGATCGCCCAATCATAATCTCTCCTCTGCGTATAAGCGCGCTGACGTTGGTTGTACAACGTCTGTGCTTATTATGCCGAATGGACTCTTATCTGCAATACCCGCCTTCTTTTCCTTCTTGAGCGAGAATCTGTCATTGAAGAGTCGGAGACAGTCATAAATTTCTAATGATTCTGATCATGCTAGTGCCATTACTGTGCAGCTGCAGTTGTGACTTGTCTGTTGGCACTGCACGTAGTTCCGGGCAACCTAACTTGCGTCAATTCGATAGGTCTGGGTGCAGGGTGTGCCGCTTGTTCTCCATCTCATCATCACTCAAATGCCAATGCTACAGTGATGGTTTTGAAGAAAGTGCGGTCGGTCGAGTCTACCAGCGGTGACTCGCGGGACCAGTAAAAGAGGGAAACGCAATGTTTAGTGCGGCTCTGCGACCGCTGTTATACCAATTTCCCCCCCTTCTTGTTTTTGGTAGGGTGACTTTTGCCCTATCACATGCCCAATAGTGCTGTATACAATCTCTAGATGTGGCGGTGAGGAGTAGTCCGCCTGTGCTGCGACCAGTCGGAATTGCTTCACCCGATCACACACATGCATACCTACTTAACCTATTACCAATGTAACATGGGAGTGATGCCTAACTAACTTCCCCGTCGGAAAGTCGGCAGTCACCAGATTGACAGCACAATTTTGGCCAATCTACTGCCCAAAGCCCACCCAATACGTACTCGGCATTGGAGATAAAGATCGATCTTTCACACCACCCAAAAGTTTGTAAGCCTATACGTTTTGAATGAGGCTCTGCCGTGGTTCACGAAGTGTGCCCTAAAACTCTACCGAAATTATAGGACCTGTTGACTCAGTGTATTTTGCTCTTTCCACAGACTTCTTAGTGCGCCTGTGTATAGTAGTAATGATAAGTACAGACAGTACCTTGCATTAGTTGAGTACATCTCGGTCAGAATTGAGAATGTGAATGGACGTCGTTTTACTGACTGGACCCCGCTGGGCAGTCCGATCAGACCTTATTACAGCAATGCCCTCCCTCTTTTTGCGCCTTTAGAGGACGGGTATAAAAATGCTCTGTTGGCCACGGAGCTCAGTCCACTATATATGCTCAGGTTTTCGACAAAAAGGGTAGTATATGCACTCTTTATATTCAAGAATCGTGCATGCCAATCGCTATGGAGCAACTAGCGGGATCTTTGTGTTGTGCTATGCTTCTCTAGGCTTGTCTTGGGATGTCCCTTTCTATTTTTTTATTCCACTTCCTTTATGTTCGCATTCTCTAAATGGATCATTTCACATGAAGTCTAAGGATGGCGCAATGCATGAACCTGTTCACCCAAGACTGTCTCCCTGATATACACCTTGGTAGTTCCACTAAGTCTTAAGCTTAGGTAGCATCTAGTGATCACCGAGTCCAGTACCCATAAGACCTGGCAACGGCTACAGGTTCTGACTATCGATCATTTTCGGCTCGCAGGCCCTCGTTTCATCATTGAACGCTACGTATTGGACAACATTATAACCATTCGGATAGTCAACACGTACCTGCATAGTTCACGACCCAAAACTCATCAAGTTGATGCTTACCGAAAGTCGTCGCACATACCCTTAGCTATTTATCATGTGTACCTTGCTATCTATTTCAGTCAGCCGTTTGACGGTCTTCCCGCCCGTACTATCTAATCGCCGGTCCTACCACTGGTGCCAATATAAATCTAGTGGACAGAGAATTGTTTTCAAGTCTCATGGATTGTTGGAAGGAGTTTTTCATTGAGCTGCAACTTTTGATAACCTTAAACCTGTTTCTATCCTCACCTTCGTCCGCCCTTAACTGCGAAGAGAAACAAAGGGGGAAGACCGTTTCATCAGTCTAGTACACACTAACGTACAAAGCTTCCCCTCTAGGTACCCAGATCTCGAAACAATCTTTCGTACTGACATATTCATTACGAGACCTTTAATCTCATTTACAGCCAATCTTGTATCGATATCACTACTTCATTGTTCAGATCCCGTGGCTTGTTCTTTCGTCCAGCTACAGGGTTCCTTGTATCGAGGCCATCTTATCTACTTTGTCTTTTGTGCGTCAGGTTCATTCGAACTTGATGTCACCTTCCTAAAGTCTTGCTCATCTCTCTCAGGCCCTAAATGCACATCAATTATGTCAGATTCCAGAGGATTGCCCCAACCTTCCCCGGCCCTGGTATCTTTGGGCCCCCTGGGGTCACTTTAATAGTACATTGGAACTCGAGAGCTACCCCAGACAATGATGAATCTCGGGGCTCTGCTTGAATGTCGTCTTCAGCCAATCTATTTTTGTGATCATTACAAGTAGAGAACTGTCTACGATGTCGAAGTTCCAGTGTTGTATTTTCTGACACGAGTCTCCATAAGGCACATTTATTCAACAGAATACTGCACCATGGCAAGACTCAACTGTCCCGTGACCAAATCCCATCCTGCATGTCCTAGTAGTCCATCTTCCAATCATTTCTTGAAACCAGCCGCCGACCGACTTACCCGGCCCTGAATTTCCTCACCGTGTAACGTCTAGTAGGAAGCCACTTGTGTCATAATTCGTCCATTCTGTGGTTCTCATTCTCCATAAGGGCATGATATAGAATCCTTCTGGTCGCGAAATCTGCAGATCAAATGAATTTTCTAGCTTGAGGATCCGTAGGACTTTTTAGTGGAAGCTTCATCAATCATCTCCTCGTTTACTAGCGTCGCTTTCACCGACAGTCCTGTGAGCCAGATGTCATTGTTGGTCTCCATGTTCCGCTTTCTGGCGTATATGGCGTCTTCTACGCCCCTATCATGCATATTTCCCTCTGGGTGCTTTCCCTGGTGAAAAAAAAGGGGGGGTAGTACTCGGCTTGATCCCACCTAATCATGCATTCTATGATATACAATGAGAGAAACATACCGACCGAGGCCACAATTCTGGACGGCACAACAAGAAAGCGAGGAAACATCTTGTATTCAGAGCTATAATAAGAAAATGACTGGCGTGGCTGGTCTGAAATAGCATGGAAAACAGATGTTCATCTCCACGGACTAATACATTGAAACTTAGCTTTAGCTATGTGACCCCTGACCATATCCACATGCGCTGATACACACCCGCATTTTGACATAACTCATATTTTTTGTCCACTCACAAACAGAGATCGGAATGTTGTATCAGCTCTGCAGGAATTTATAGTCATAGGGCCATCGCAAGTCCCGCCCTCGCATCCACCCGCTGGCACAACATCCCCTAAATATAGCATCATCGGTACCCCAACCTGTATGTCGTGCTTAGAAAGTGGTGCACTGTCACACTGCGGGCCATCACCAACACCAAATTGAGGCACAACCTCTTTATTTGTGACTTAGCTAGCGTCGTCGTGAGTGTAACTATCTGCGTGGTCCATATGCAGTGAGACCAACGGCGTCATGACCAGGGGTACATTACATGAGGATACAACGGCTTTCTGTAGATCTCCATACGGCGTACTGAATGGAAGTGCACATTTACAGATAGGTAGGGGACATTCCCCAGACCTGGTACTAGGCCACAAGCTATTAATATGCTGATATGTATAACGTGTCACGGACTACAAAGGACGTTGATAGCACGGTTGTACCGCAGCTTGCCTAGCACTCGGGCAAAATGGAACGAGAAGGAGGCGGTAGGATTCATATCCTGATCTTATTCGAACAATTTGTACCAGGGAAAAGATTAACCATTCCAAATAGTGTGCACCGAAATGCCGGATGCAGTCGATCAATCTGAGAGAGAACGGCAAGCAACTCAAACGATGCTTCCGGGGAATCATGCCACTGTTCTACCCCTTGAAAAAAAGCGTAGTCGCTCCCAATCCAACTCATCCGACCTAGTATACAGTCGGAGGATTGGAAATGACGTATGAAGCCAACGAGGTGGTCCCGTTCTCGGCCGCGTGAATAGCCTGGATGAAAGCCTCTGCAACGATGTTCGCGCCTGTTGGGCTCGTATGTGTATGATCATTGGGGTAAAGTGCATTGACAGCAATGTCGCCCATGTCCTCGTAGGCTGCGAAGTATCCGGCGTCTTAGCACGGACGCTCATGTGTGTATTGTGGGAGATTGTTGGTCTTGTAGCCAACAATCAACCGGGACAAAGTAGGAGAGAGGAGAAAAGAAAAGAAAGGGAAACCTACTGTTAGAAACAGCCTGGAAATGATCCACAAAGGTAACAGTAGACGCATCAATTGTATTCTTAGCAACGAGGTCATACCCCACGAACCGTGGTGGCGAGTAGACAAACACGCCGGTTTCCCAGGGATTATCCGGTGTCTGCGAAGACAGGATAACAGTGGCACCCTTGGCGGTCATGAGCTTAGAAGCCTCGATCACGTAGAACACAAAAGTGTAGACCGTCTCGCCGGTGGTATCGGAAACGCACGTCTCCTCTCCGTCACCGTAGCAGTCCGACCGCCCGTTGTCGTCTCTCTCGGGTGAGCCACCATCGTTGTGTCAGAACTCAATTACCATGATATCGCCGGCCTTAGCTAGATCCGCCACGTCTGCGAATCTCCCTTCTTCCCAGTATGATCGTGCCGAGCGGCCCGCTATCGCTTGGTTCGACACTGTTATACCAGTCAGGTACTTCGAGAGCTATTGTCCCAGCCATCGGTGTCGCCGTCGCCGGCACCACCTGCTGCCATCGTGCTGTCACCGCAGAGGTAGACTGTCGGCGCGCGGGCGGCTAGGTGCGGGCCTGCTGGAGAGGCGGCCGCTTGGCGCACACAAAGGGCCAGGGCGACGGGCAGAAAAGAAGCCTTCATATTGTGGTTGGCAGTATAAAGCAATCGAAGGAAGCTCGATGCGTATCAAAAACATTCGCAATACTGCCTCCGGCTAAACAGGAAGTGCAACAAGCACTTAAGAGTGGCAGGACGGCAGTAACACGGGTATTTCTACGAGGGCGCATCTTCATTAATCCATAACAATATGTTTTACACATCTTGCGAGTCACAAGGGCCAAATTTAATTGAGAATTCGTTTGGCACGATGCCGAATGTGTTCGTTTGAAGGGATCCCGCCGGAGCCGTGGCCGCCAAGGGGGGAGCCGATGGGGATGGAGATTTTCATTTCCGCCAGTAGGTTGACGGTACCGGATACGGAGGGGTCGTGGACTTACCAAATGCAAAAGAACCATATTGCGATTCTTACACATACCAAGTGTCTCGTTTCTGTTGACTAACGAGCGAGGATCGTTAGTGCATTCTTAGATGCCGTCCGAATATGTACCACTACATCCAGACTATGCATGTCGTATGCAATAGGCATGCACAAACAATCCTGTTCTCAGCTATAATGCTCTCGGTGGGTAATGTACCGAGACCTGTGCCTCAATCTGTTATTCTGCTGTTAGAAATGAAAATACACTATCCCTTTCGAAGTCATAGGGTCTTTACATGATGACGTTCTCTCATCATCTAAATTCGCCGGCGTCGAGAATGTCTTCGGTGCCTCCGTTCATCTCGCCCCATACGTCACATGGATCAAGGCTCACGCTTCGTTCATGCACTGGTGTAGAATTCTCCGCCAACCTTCGTGCTAGATCTTCTTGTGCAAGCTCAACTGGACATAATTAGTTTCTCACACCTTTTCGACCCTGGCTCTGCCCATAATCTGCACTTGCTGAAGAGTTTGACGATCCGGGCAATACCAATCTTAGATCGAAGAGGGGATTGGAGGGCATGAGAAGACAACGTCGGGAAAGCTTACTATGTAGAAATTACTGCAGCCCTCTTTCAGGTATATAGGGCGTGCGGGACATTGGTGCTATTATCGGCATTTGCGTCCCCAATAGCATACACGCCGGGGAGGTTCGTCATGCACCCGGTGGCAAGGTCCGAAGCCAATTTGTTACCGTCAAGTCGCACGCCCATGTCGGTCCCAAGGTTCGAGTGCTGTTCTGAAGGGAAGCTGACAAAGAATACTGCACGTTGGATGCTGGGTCCGCCATCTGCGAAATCAACTCGAAATAAGTCGTTTTCCGCGGCCGTTGGTGTATCCGGGGTCGTATCGGAGATCTTCGAAGTACTGCCCTGTATTCTTATTATGTCGGCTATAGTTCTGTTCTCAAGAGTGACGTTATATACAGCTAGCTCTTGTTCCCATGTGGGAGACTCTTGTGAAATAGCAGCCCTATTTTCCGGAGTATCTGTTCCGTTCACCAAGGCAATGAGATCCGAGTTTAGCGTATAGATCTCTTCTACCAGTCCCGGAATGAGTGCGAGCTTGCCTAACAGCCCAAGAGGCTGATCAGCATGCTCATATCCGTCACACCAGGGGCACCAGTAGATTCCTTTCCCCCAGTTTCGCTGTATCCCCGGGGTCGTGGGTAGGATATCTCTCAATCCAGTAGCGAGAACAATCTTGCGTGCCCCAACAGTTGCTTCTTGGCCCGTTGGATAGGTCAAATGAACGACAAATGGGGCATTAGATGTGGGGGACGGTGATTCTTCCTGACCAGAGAAGTCTGTAATGTCGACATTCGTCACTGTACCGTTGGTAGTCGAGACGGTTTCATAATACGCGATTTGCTGCCGAGCCTTCCATCGAAAGTACGCAGGCGTTACCCCTGAATATATTAGTCACCCTACGAGATAGTACGTTATTTTTGGCAGCGCGACTTGACATACCATCAAAGCCAAGCAGGTCGTGAATGTATCGCGTAGGGTCGTTACGGTAGTGGCCAGAATCAACGAGCAGCACACCTCGACGAACACGAGCCAAGGCACTCACTGGTTGACGAAATATTAGTCAGACATAGTGGCGTGTACGTCAATCTATCTGCAGTGACTGAGAAGGAAACTTAAATCTTTCGTTCTTGTCATATCGGGAGGAAGAAGATTCGGTTACTCACAGGCGCTTCATCCAGCTGGACCACCGCCGACTATGATAACATCATAGACAGTCGAGCTGTGTACCACCTGGCCGGGACCAAGTGCGACACATATGGATATAATAGAGCATATGAGTTGCAATTTCAATGCACGCCGATAGAAACGCATCCCGAATGGCGACAGCGAGTCGCGCGTGGGGCTTTGTGTCTCGCAAGGCACGTTGCTGTCGCAAAGAGCAGATAGATGAGCGCGTTGACTGCCTTCTCAGATTTATGGATGAACGGGGTGATTGGGGTAGAATGAATATTAAGTTAATGATGCCAGTGTTTGCCGAATATGTCTAACGAATGTCGAGATGATGATGGAGTTGTGAGAGATTGCTGCAGCGTTTCAATAACTCTTGGTTATACGAGTACCTAGCAGATTGTAATGCGCTGCGCCTGCCAAATCTATAGTCCTAGGTCTCTCTTGCATACTGTGATAGCTTAAGCGAGAGAGTTCGAGATCTAAGCCCAAGTTATATATTGCATGCCGGGCCATTTTCCAACACGCGTAGTGAGACAGAATTTACCGCACGCGCGACAGTGGGGGGTACATTCCAGCATCTGGTATTTGATCGTCGAACAATGGCAGTACGCAAGTGAGTCAAGATCCATATTCGCGTCAGATGGTAATCGAGAAAGTTACCATGGATTTACTGCAGCGTGACGACCCTACTGGTCAGCCGGCACTGGGGTTGAGTCTCCTAAAGTTTGGTCAGGTGCAGGACCGAATCACGTCTAATCGTTTTATTCTGGTTCATTCTCTTCGGTTATTGAAGTAAATAAGTTTAAGAACTCAAATGAATCAAGATATAGAAGATCCTTTAATGAAAAATCCAAAAATAAAAAAAATTGACAAGGGAGAACCAGCACGCTCGACTGCATGATGGATCTTTCGGAGAAAAGGGTGTTTCTTGAAGATTTGGACATCTGCGCACGGACAGAAAACACCACGACATATCATAATCGGAGTTAAGGATGAGAAATAGTACCGATCCCCGATCGGTACTGACAGGTTGATTAAGGGGTATGAGAAGACAGTGCTAGCTTTGCCAATCTAAAGTATCTGACAGTCTTGAAAAGCCTGGTTACTTTATGGATTCGCCAGAAAAAATCATTCGTAACGTATTAAGTCGCACATAGTAACGTGCTTTGAGTAAGACAGGACTATTCAATCACCGCCCTTACTCCATAACTGGTTTTCTATATTTTAGTATTGAATAGCAGCACGGGAGCCTTGAATGGTTCTATACCTAGTTTAATATCATCTCGCTCCGTTAGTCCCAATACTAAGCCAGTCCCAGGTTGCTAAGGCAAAAAGAGGCCAGATCGTGTAGACGGGGTGACGAGCCCGTGAGATGACCGGACTACACTTCTACAGGCAAACCTACCGCGACTTGGTTGCATAATTACAGAAAGATTAGTTCCTCCGATTCGTTACAGCCCAACGAGTAAATGCCGTTGTGTATCTACTGTGTTGAGAGTGGGACAGGAGGTCTATGCGCCATGTTCGCCAGTAATTTCAGATCACATCAGTGAAATAATGAGACGGGGGTTGGTATGCATCGAAATCAGATGTCGATTCACTTTGCTTGGCATAGATAAAGTCCTGCATGTGCATGTAGCATCAGATTAACTACCATAATTCATCGTGATCGAGTCTTAAAGCAAGTAGCATAAACCATCGCGCATCCACACACCGCCTGGATCTAACGTAAAATGCCATCTTGGGTGTGACCTCGATCCTATGTCACCCCTTGAGAGTCTAAGTGAGCATTGACTCTAAACAGCAAAGCACCCAAGACCCTCGTCGACGTAAGGGCCCACATCCTTGACAGCGACGACAACCCAGGGGACTTGATTCCACTATCAGTATTGGCCTAAGCATAACATTGAAGAGGTACATACACATACAGTCAAAGTCTTCGCACATCTTCATCAGGAGAATATCCCATCTGCGCAATGATATGGAGGGGCAACCATATATGAAGCCGTCAGTGTTTGCCGAGCAGTCACGCATGATCATAGCATCCCATGGATGAAGACTGCAGGTGTCGATCGGGCCCTTGAAGATACGAGTCTTGGTTGGGCGAGAGGAAAGCTCGCCCCAGTGCACTGGAAGACCGGCAGTAGGGGGTACCTCGATGGCGACGACGTCTGCGGCACGTCAGTAGTGATTCTAACAGCTTGTAGATTGGTGAGCGCCTCACTCTTCATGGACTTCCACTTGTTGGGCATCGAGTCGAATGGAAACCCAATCTCCACGCAGCCGGCTTCTGCCATGGTCACCTTGCAAATCACATCGTTCTCTACTGTCCAGCGCACCTGCAGCGGGTAAGCAGCTGTAAAATAGGAAGATGCACCATAACTCACAGTCCTAAACATGGCACATCCGCAGTCAAGCGGGCACCCGTCACCAGCTTCACTGTTGGTCTGACTTTTGCCGACGTGGCTGGTGTTGGCGAGTGTGTACTAAGCAGACTACGTCAGTGAAGGTCTGGAAGTAGCGGCAGCAGCTGGCTTACCAGCTTCGACAGGTATGATGACTTGTCGTACTGAACGAAAGGTACCGGGTCAGCATTCAGCAGAGCTCGGTCACGATCGTCAATTGGGGAGTCGCGGAACCACTTCTCAGGCTCGAGTCGCATCATGCAGCGGGCGCGCTTGGCCTTCACGAGTGGCTGGAACATAGGCATCTTGAAAGCTGATGTAGGTCAGAGAGGTGTGGAAGAGTAAACGTTAATGCCGAGTGAGAGATTGTGTGCAGAGTAGGTAGGTAGTTGTGAGTGAGTCCAGGACGGATAGTTGTAGCAAGATATGCACAATGGGGACTCGGAAGGGAGGGGGTGTTTACAGTAGAGAGCGGGCAGTCATCAATCCAGGCTGTGAAATAAGTTCACAGGCAGGTGCGTGCATGCAAAGTCTGAAGGCGGAAGTTGAGCTGCAACTTTAAGGGTGACCCATGAAAGGGAGGATATAATGAGTAGAGGCAAGAACATCCAGTTAGACTGGCACTTTCCAAGCCTAAATGTTCCTCACAGTTGGTACATCTATCAATCAATATCTATTCACGGGATACCTGCCCAGTTTCGAAAACAAGAGCTGCTCCGCAATTTCCAGAGCAGGAAGCCGCTGTTGGCGTGAAACAAGAAATGGCAAGCGCAAATGTAGTTACGTCTCCGGTTGCGTTGGAGCCAATGAATTGAGTTGGCAAGAGCTGCTGGTAGATCAGTCACAATGTCCAAGCTCAAACGACGTAATCTTTATGATCCCATGAGAAAGCAGTCAAATGAATAATCAACCAAGGTCTCCATCTGGATGATCAATTCATTACTACTTTAAGTCCGTGTACGCCCAGGCATCGGCCTAGACACTCAAGAGCGTTATCACTAGTATCCAGCTCTGGTTCATTTCCGATGCGATACCTAAGATAGGTAGTATCATTCAACATTTTGAACACAACGTCATTAGGTTTTTATTTCCCTAGGATGTGCGAATGGTCTCCCTTGCAGATCACGAAATTGATTTTTCAATCTTGTCCCGCATGGTCGTAAGATACAACCCCTTTGTTACTTAGCTGGTGTCCGCATTTGGAGCAATGCATACTTATTCCGGAAACATGTCTCTTTTTTCATCAAATTTAGAGCAGTCAGTTTCAGTGTATGGTTTAGTAGCAACAATTTTCAATGAATTTCGACAGGATTCAATCGTATGCCAGATAGATATCGCATCTGACCTGCAAGACCTCTAATCCGCGGCGATGAGCCTTACGGACGCAGCAATCCAACGAGCCCGGGACGTTGGTCAAGGGGTTATCACCTTCTTTTCGCGCTACCCGACTTTAGTTTACCAAAGAGAGGCAGGAATTGGTAGACACGGAGGTGCCTTAGTCTTTGCCGAAAACCATCCAAACGGTGAGGTATGGTTTACTTCCATATTTTGTGTACCACGAGCCAAATCTCCTTGTCCGATTTGAAATCATCAGAAAATTGCCAGAAAGACGGAGGGAAGGAGAACAAAAAGAGACAAGCCTTTCAGAGGATTTTTCTCAGTATCAGCGAAGAAACATCCAAGTAACAGCACTAACTATTACAAAGCTAAGACGCCGCATCGTCGTCAAGTATTCGCTTGGGGCAGGTGCTACAGATCTTCGGACCAATGCGGACGACGATTTGCGCAATGAGTACACGTGGCTTACGATCTTACGGGGGGCTGAACACATTGTTCAACTTATCACTCTGGATACCGCTACGACAGGTCTTCCTGGAATTCCTGTTGATACTAATACGAATGTGGGCAACGACAAAGATGACAACACCGGTGGAGGAAATGACAATAACAATAAGCAAGATGATAATCAGCAAGATGATGGGAATGGCGACAATAACAACGATGATGGGGATGTTAGTGATGGTAGTATAGGAGGAGTAGCACTCGGACTTGGCTTATTAGGATTAGGCGGACGAGGACGAGGACGAGGTGGTGTTGGTGGTAGTGGCAGTAGTGGCAGTAATAGTGGCAAGTTGTCATTCTCGCTAGCATTTTCTGGAAAAGGTGGCGGTAACGGTGGTGGCGGGGTTCCTCCTTCATCCATTTTACCAACACTTTCAACTCCTACTTTCGTGATGGAATTTCTAGAGGGAGGGACGCTCAATACATTTCGAGAACGCCTTAGAAAGGACAACCAACTGATTCCAAACCGACTGGCATGGGTGAGTGCTCTAGAATCCTACACAGCCTACTTCCCACTGCTCGCATTTCGGACAACATGATCAACTGCTTTTGAGGACTTCCAATGCTGATTTTGGACCAAAAAGAGGATATGGCTTTGTAGTAGGTTCCTATACGGACTCTGCTAGTGAAGATGCGAACTAACGTGCGTGGCACTTCACCAGTGGTTCGTCAGTGCATAGCGATGGCATTTCCGCCTTATCCCGATGATCCGAGTGCAATTGTCCGAGAGAGACTACCTGCAGGCGGCGTACCTTATGACACTATAACGCAATGTTCAACCCATTTGAATAACTACGTGTTTGGGTCACACAATCCTGTAGATGCCAACTTTGAGCACGATCCAAACATGCCCACATTGAAAGTAGGTTGAGCCTATGATAACGTGCAAGGATCCCATTCGTGACCGATACACTTCTATTCTCAGAAGACTGCTAACACTCGTGACAGCTCATAGATTTTGGGCGAGGCATGAGAGAAGACCCAGAGCAGTGGGAAGGGTAGGGTTCTCGTCCTTTATTCGAATATTCATAGACGACTGACCATCCCTATTCCACAGCCTCGAACCAGACTCTACACACTGTGGCAGTAGGGTCAACGTATGCAACACTGCTGTGGTGAGTTCTGTTGCCATAGCTCGGTGATTCAAAATGAAATGGTAACTGAAAGAGAACGCCTAGGCCTTCTCTGACTTGATAAACATCGGCGCATCTTCAGCTGAGCTAGAGGTCGAGGTAGACGGAAATGCTCAACCCTATTATTACAAGCGAGCTATGGGTGTGAGCGACGGCGAATGTTATACCATCGCGCCAAGGGTGATGAGGGAGAATGAGATGATCGAACGGTCGCTGAGAGACCTGATATGCCGGTGCATGAACCCCAATGCCGACGACGTCCCAACCCTTTGGACTGTCCATGCAGCAACTGAGACAGCGGTGATGAATGGCCTCCCTTCGGATAACTTGGATCTCCAAGCGAAGATGGGAGTGCAAGAGACTGATGAGTATATTGCAAATTTTATCCAGAGATATATTCTCAATCCGCCTCCGTAACACATGTGGTCTTGAGAAAGCCTAGGTCTGATCGACATATTGGGACGTAACGTTTGGCAGGATAGTAAAACACTGGCGTGGTACATTGGGTCTAGATGATGTTCATCATTGGAGGTAGTTCATATCATCCATCGCGTCCACTTCTTTTCATTGACGTACACTTTAGTTCGTCCCTATGTATAGTTTACAGATTAGTTTATAGTCTATCAGTGTTGAATAGAGCATTTGCTACAGCATGCGGAAGGGTGGTTAAGTCCCACAGAATTCCCTTCTTGCTATTCTCTACCCCGAGCACTGCTTCCGATATCGCCTCGGAGACAGTATAGGTGGACACTAAATACAAACGGAATTAAACGGTGACGTGGCCAAGTCAAATCGGATTTTTACGCCGAGGTAAAATATTTATTATACGCAAGAACTAACTTGATAGTCGTTAGAAATGGGCGAGGATAAGACTTGGGTGGTAGTAGGCGCTTCTCGGGGAATCGGCTTGGAGCTTGTAAAGCAACTGCTTGAAGCCGGTCACAAGGTGATAGCAGCAGTACGAGATGTCTCAAACGCGCCAAAACTATTTCATTTGATCACCTCTGAAAAGGCTGGAGATAGATGCGTAATCGAAAGCTGCGATATATCCAGCGATGAAAGCATCACAGTAAGCATATACTAAGAAGACCAAAGCATTGATGGTGAACGGAGTGAACACTGACGGAATCCAGAATTTCATTAATAAAATGCAGGACGCTGTTCGCAACGGCATGAAGATGGAAACTGTCATACTCAATGCGGGAATTTTGAAATACCCCAATAGAGCGACCGAAGTGTATGTGTTCGGGCGTGCTGTCTCGAAAGTCACTGGACTTTGATTGATTGACCATGACTCGGGCGCATGATAGCTCGTTCTCAGACTTCGCACTGCATCTTCATACCAATGCCATCGGGCCAATTATCTGCGCACAGAAGCTGATCAATTTGAGTCCCGATTCCCCGCCTGGGAAGATCATCTTCATCTCATCCGATTCCGGATCGACAACTCAACTTTTGGATTACGAGGACGGCTTCGGGGCCTATGCGGCGAGCAAGAGTGCACTTAACCAAATGCTACGACACATGGCTGCAGAACTGCGACGATCGGACTTGAAGAAACGTGAAACTGTGGTTTTAGCACTTCATCCTGGGGAAGTGAAAACGTAGGTTCTCCTCATCTAAGAAGGTGAGGAGTCGATTTAACCTGCACACAGGGACATGGCCAACATCGAACTTGGCTGGGCAGTAGAAGGATCTATAAGTCCTTCGGAAAGCGTTTCTGGAATGCTTAAAGTCATAGCAGAGAAAGGTATAGATGATACTGGCACATTCTGGTGTTGGGATGGGAGGGTAAGTCATCTCATCAAACAGCATAAATTTTCAGACTAATCACATACAATAGAGTCACCCTTGGTGAAGCCAGAAAGGAGTGATCAGATGATGGAAATCATGTGCCATCTCACTGGCCCTTTGCGCATCCTAATTCAAGACCCTATTCGGGAGTATCGGCTCGAGCCTTTTTGCAGCATCAGTCAGGTTTGGGCTCTTGCGCCCCCCCGATGAGAGCGGTCGCAAAACTGAGTAGCCCTTTATATACTTCGATGTAGAATGTCACTGAGGTAGGTGTAATAAGGACCTCTTGAAGAAAGGGTTATACCGAGAGGCATTCTTGACAGTTGGCTTTGAGGGTTTCCAGCTGGCAGAGAATCAAATCGCTTCTGCAGTGAACCATTCGACTTAACCTGTACAAGTCATCACTTATGCCATTCAACTAGAATGTGCCCTAAGGTCACAGCACAGAAAGAGGAACACGACAGGGACAATGAGTCGACTTCATTTGCGTGCTGCTACAGCTGAGGATGCGCCCCGAATCGCTGAAATCCACATGGCAGCCTTCGGAGAGAACGCTATGCTTCACGCCCAATTTCCCACTGCCTCTGTTCGCAAGAAGCTGCAGATCTGCATCGAGGAGAAGGCGCGCGCAGATATCAATGACCCAAAGACGAGTGTGCTCGTGATAGAAAGCTTTAACGGTAAGAATTAGTCGCTGCCCAAGTGCTGAGGATCTATATGCCCATAGGGTTATGGCCATCGTGCTGCAAATGCTACTCAAACCGCTTTCGGGATGCTGGATGTTGTAAGATTAATATATTGATTGACCACAAGACAGACTTCGAGGAGACCCCGGGCGCTGCGGTGGCCTTTGCCAAATGGTCCCATCCTGTCCACCCCAGTGAGGAATACGTCGAGCCCCCCTGGAATTGGCCTGAAGGTACCGATCTTGACACCCTTGGAGCCTGGATTGCTAAAGCCACTGAGGCTGAGAATCGCTCCGTGGGAGATACTCCTTGCTATCGTATGTCTGTAATCCGTACCGATCAAAGCACAACTTCCCCACTATCTTTAATGCCTGCCTCTCTCATCGCTCGCCTTCCTGCTAATGAGTTACTATTCAGATCTTTTCTTCATTGGCACCGATCCTTCTTATACTGGCCGTGGAGCAGGCAAATTGTTGGTACAATGGGGAATAGACCAGTCCGAAGCGACCGGCGCGCCTTTGTATCTGGAGAGTACTGTCGAGGCAGCTCACTTTTACGAAAACAATGGATTCACGGCGAAGGAGATAGTTACCCTACCTATTCGCGTTGATGGCGGTACGGAGACGCAGATATACGAAGAAATTGTTTTCACCTATTTCCCCAAGTGTCGCTGAAGTTGCGCTATAGCTCACTGACCCTATAGCGTTATCATCAGCGACTACCCTTGTGCCATTCCCCAAAAGGACAACCGCATTAAGTCGAATGATATGATTAGATGCAGTAAATGGTTGACTCCATAATGCAGTGTTTCTCGCCCATCATCGTAGAAATTCAAAGTCGATAGATCTAGATCTCTGTGCTGAATTAGGGGGCGCTGGCACTGCCCGACCGGACCGGATGGCGCCCATTGCCAACCCCTGTTAGCAATGTTACCCACCTAGATGGCCCATTTTGTCCCTTGCGCTGTCTCGTATCCTCCTGCTGCCACTCGTCAAGCTTGCTCATAATTTTTCAAAGCAACGCCTAAGGCACTAAAAGCAACGAGAACCTTGACGTCTGAAAGTAGGATCTCCAATGATAATGGGGTCAAGTTCTCAACTGCCAAACTCTGAATCACCGGATCTCCACCTCAGCCACCCCACCCCCGAAGAATGTGCACATATTTCCCACAACACTGCGGCATCATGGAGGGACTCTCTCACAATACCTCTCTACCTCGCTGAAGCTCAGTATCTCACAACAGTCCCGCTAGCTGAGAAGGGCGGCCTAACTTCTTGGATTCTTGTCGCTGAAAATTTGCCACCTAACAAGCGGCAGATTCTGTGTTCTTGTGAGAGTTTTCGGAAGCGCTCACTCATCAGCGATGAAAATGGAAACATTGAAGAGGGCACAATACACGGTATCGCTAGTGTGTTCTGCCCCTTGGAGTTTCGGCGTCGCGGCTACGGAACTCGCCATATGAAGGAGCTAGCCAAAGTACTGCACGGGTGGCAGTCTGCCTATGGAAAGAGCATTGGCAGTATCTTATACTCTGACATTGGGAAAGACTACTATTCCCGGCTTGGCTGGCTGCCACACCCCAGAAACGGACATTATGTATTCCCTACAGCGGCCATTAAACACCCAAAAGAGGTGCAGCTAGTCACCGAGTCAGAGCTTGAAAAGCTTTGCCGCATGGACGAGTCTATGGTCTTTCGCGCAATGAAGACACCCAGTAAGACTAAAAAGCGGGCTGTGGTCCTACCAAACTTGGACCACATGCTCTGGCATATTCGAAAGGAGGACTTCGCTAATCACCACATTTTCGGTAAGACGCCGCACGCGAAAGGTGCGATCGCTAGACATCCTGGCCGCCAGGTCTGGGTGATATAGGTTCATCGTTACTATATGCATCCCGACCACCCCAATGAAAGAGATGAAGAAGCCGGTGGAAATCCTCTTTACATCCTGCGTCTTGTGGTCGAAGGCGATGACACTGCTAATAAATCGTCTGAAGACCAGCTGCCGCTATCGACGAGCTTGTACATAGACCAGGAGGCAGCGCTCCGGGCCGTACTTCAAGCGGCCCAGGCGGAAGCGGCAGAGTGGCGTCTTGACTATGTCGCGCTATGGGAGCCCTCTCCATTGGTGAGGAGCCTCATTAACGAGAGCGGCCTCAAAGCCACTTGGGTCGAACGACAGGACCAACATATCGCTAGTGCTCTGTGGTTCAAGGAAGATGGTCATGATGCTGCGGACGAAGCTCCAGTCTGGATCAATAATGAGTACTACGCATGGTGTTAATGCTGCGTTTCAGAAGAGGTGTCCAACATGCCATGCGCCGATGCAAGCCGGGCCAAGCAGATCGTTCGCATTGACTTGCTTTGCCTAGACCTTGGAGTGGCATATGCGAGTATCTTCGGGGATTATTTTTCTTGTAGGTTGCTGCTATCAAGCTAAACTCGTGGTTCCGATATCTGGCCGTAAGCTCACATCTCCTCAACGTCCATCGAGCCGAGGTTTTCGGGAAGCCGAGGAGTGCGTCATGCCTGTTAACACAAAATCCGATCATCTTGAAATGATGAGAGCTCTTAGCAATCGGCCCTGTGGAGATAATCATCGATTCTTATGCCAATGGATAGTGTTTTCTTCACAACATAAGATATCCCGACAAACAACTCTCATGTCACGAAAATTCGTTGCTGGATGACATTAGGAAAGCGTTCATGTCGAATAGTTAGAATTTTGGGCTGCAAGGATACGGGAATATCTGAAAGCAAGAGAATTCCACTGGAGTCGAAGTTGTTATTAGTCAGACAAACTCTCGATAAGGGCGGGCTTGAAAATTGATCCGCTGCGAATAAGGCCAGGATGCAAAGCATTGTGTAGTTCAATCCGTGGATACACACCGTCAGCAAATTGGTCTAACATTGAAAATTCGATGAACACTCTCATTCTAAGAAGATTGACTTCAAACAGTCTTATTGAGAATGTTATTTGCTCCTCTCATCCACATCGGATTTCGGTAGCGACTGAAACCATTTTGGTGGGAATGATTGCTCAGGGAGATAGTGGTCGGTGATTAAACTTTCCTAGATAGGAGACTGAACCTCGGCTCGCCTCTAGAAGCGTCATCGTGTCCGCCATCTCAATGCAGTTAACTTGCGGAGGCGAAAGCTTCCCCCAGAGACCCCAATTTCACCATTTAGCTGGGAAAGCTTATTGGTGAAGACTATAATGGTTTGTGGGACGTGTCATAGGGGCAGGCAGCAGTTAAGAACCGCTTCGGAGTATTGCCTTTTGAGGCTGTCAAGCTTGGTACTCGTGTGTAAGGGGTCCAGAGGTGAAGGGTTGACAGAAACGTTCAATAACAAGATAATCTATTGGTAAATTGCACGGTCTGTACCGCCCTACTCCAAGGGGCATAGAAGGCAAGAGCAGGTGGTTGGGCTACTCCGTAAATCTTCCACGACCCCTGCAGGCCACAATGTACTACGTACTTTTATACCTCGGAGTACGAGCTGCAGCGTCTTTCCTCCTCATCTTCCTCGGTAGCGTTCTTGGGTTGCATTTTTGACCCAAGTCGGAGCAGATCGCTTCTTTTGCATATTCGAATCATATATATTCTGTACTCATTTGTAGGAGCGATCATTGCTTAGTCGACTTTTCGCATTTCGCGCTCGAGATTCCAGGACATTTTCATAATGGTCGTCTCATCCAGTTGGGAAATACCTGTGCCAGAGTGCTCGTTGCAGAAATGGGTATTCGGGTCCTCGTTCGATCCGATCCCGGACAAGCCTCAATTCATTGATCCAGAGCGTCCGGAGACTCACATCATCACCAAAGCCGGGTACCGACTATGGGCCAAGCGCATAGCTCTTGGGTTGCAGCGTGCCGGTGTCAAGCCCGGCGATAGAGTGCTGCTGTTCTCTGGCAACAATCTGTTTTTCCCGTCTGTGTTCATGGGCGTCCTCATGGCCGGCGGCATCTTCACCGGCGCCAACCCGAGCTTCGTCGCACGCGAGCTGGCTTATCAACTCAAAGACAGCGGTGCGTATATCCTCATCGCCGCCGATAAGAGCATGGAGATCGCAATGGATGCTGCGGAAGAGGCTGGCTTGCCGAAGAGCCGCGTGTACAGTTTCGACGCTACGGCAATGGACAAAACGCCCGGCAAGGCTCGTCTGGGATCGCGGCATTGGACTGAGCTGCTCGCGTCTGAGAGTGACGCTACCCGTTTCGACTGGGTCGAGCCCAACGATCCCAAGGAGACGACATGCTGTTTGAACTACAGCTCGGGGACTACAGGTGTGCCGAAAGGAGTCGAGGTTACTCATTACGCCTATGTTGCGAATAACTCCAACGTCGTCTTCATCGATAGCCTGGATCCAGACCGTGAGGAAAATAGGAAAATCAGCCGCCAGCTTTGTTTCCTGCCCTGTTACCACGCGTACGGGCAGACTTACTTCGGTTCGATCTGGACGCACTTGAACGTGCCCGTGTATATCATGCCGTCGTTCGACTTCGAGAAGATGTTACAGTACATCGAGAAGTTCCGTATCTCGCACATCACGGCTGTTCCGCCGATCATCGTGCTGCTGGGCAAGTCTCCCTTATCGCGTAAATACGACCTGAGCAGCGTCAGGTACGTCGGTAGCGGTGCTGCTCCGCTAGGACTAGAGATTAGCGAGGAGGTCGCCAAGCTCTGGCCGACCGGGGCCATGAACGTGCGCCAGGGCTGGGGAATGACAGAGTTGACGTGCACGACCACGACCTGGCGACCAACTAGCACGAGGCGTACATCAGCCGTCGGCGAGCTCGTCCCGAACCTCAAGCTGCGCCTCATGAAGACCGACGGGTCTGGCGGGGAGATCACCGCGGCTAATGAGCGCGGTGAAATTTGGATCGCTGGGCCAACTCAAATGAAAGGCTACTGGCGAAAGCCCGAAGCGACGGCCGATACTACCCACACCGACGCCGACGGCACGCGATGGTTGAAGACCGGAGACATCGCATTCATCGAGAAGTACGAGACTGGGGGTATTATACATATCGTGGATCGGATCAAGGAGCTTATCAAAGTCAAGGGCAACCAAGTAGCACCTGCAGAGCTCGAGGCCGTCTTACTTGATAACCCGGCTGTTAACGATGCAGCCGTAGTCGGCGTCACTATCG
Organism: Xylariaceae sp. FL0255; assembly: GCA_022578795.1. Classification (NCBI taxonomy): domain Eukaryota; kingdom Fungi; phylum Ascomycota; class Sordariomycetes; order Xylariales; family Xylariaceae; species Xylariaceae sp. FL0255. Next base: position 140,930 of record MU388878.1, read on the forward strand.
ACGGGGAGGAGGTTCCGAGGGCGTACATCGTGCGAAATCCACAGTCGAAAGACTCGGAAAAGGATATTGCGAATTGGATGGCAAAGCGGGTGATACATTACAAGCGATTGAAGGGCGGCGTCAAGTTCATCGATGCTGTCCCAAAGAATCCGGTGAGTCTTGACTGAATCATGACCTGTTCTTAACATAAGAATTACTGACATAGATCTCAAATAGTCCGGCAAAATCTTGCGAAGGGACTTGAGAAATATCGCAGCGAAAGAAGTCGGTGACCGCATGGCCTCGGATTCAAAGCTCTAGACACGTATTGGGCTCTTATAAAAGGACATCATCTAGATATTGTGTGTCATTACAGGCTTGAATTCAGCATAGTAGCGTTGCATAAAGACCAATTCTGATGAAGAAAAAAAATATGTCTCAGTTATCCAAAACATGGAACTTACAGTAAGCTCGGCAAGATTTTCATCATATCATTTTATTGTCAATGTCTCATAGTTTATCTCGACATGGTGATACCCGCCTAATTCGACAACAACGGGCACGGTGAGAGATAGTCAAGTCATTGATGCTCCTTGCTATTATACACTCCTTGGGGAGATCAGGGGGATAACATGGGATTATGACCACTTCTGTCTTGCATATCTGCTGGTATATCCCCAACGATGGCATGCGACTCCACAAGCAGGCTTCCACGGCGCGGTTCACCAATTACTAATTCATGCTTGACAACAAGATCCTGGGCACTACTGCAAGTTACATGAATGCGTACTATCTCTTCAGGCGCCCTAATCGAATATCACTTCGGGGATCTCACTTTCGGATCATGTTATGAGCCGATGCTATGACATCTTACGAGTACCAACTCCTTTTACACAAAGATCCCTTACATCTTATTTACCCTAATATCCTTTTATCTGACTCTATCTAGTACAGATGTAGACATAAGACAGAGACAACAGAAGACATGGTCAGTGACGGGGCAACACCATGATGTAAACAGATTTCATATCCTTAAGTTGGTATCAAAGCTACCTGTGAAGGTTATCGGCATGTACGATACGAAACAGTACTATGCAAATCTACTCTAGTAGCCAGAAGGTATTTCAAACCCAGCACACTCACATCCTTCAATTCAGACAACGCCAGGAACTCTAGCCTCGCCATGCGATCCCTTTCCTCTGCAGGTTCAGTACGGTACAATCTTCAGCAACGTCGATTCGTTTTACAGCAGATTTTCAAATCGGTATCATCATATACCAAACTTATCGTGATGAAACCTCCTCACATCGTCATTTCCGCCTTTCCCAACGGCCAAGCCCCTCGGATCACCCTCGATCTTAAGGCCTTCGAGGCTCGTAGCTCGCGACAGTGCAACGTACACCTGACCCGCCTCCCATGCGCGCGTGAGGTCGACAATGACACGGTCAAGCGTCAAACTTTGGCTCTTGTGTATACTCATGGCCCATGCAGGCGCCAGGGGGATCTGCGTACGACTGAGATAGCTGTACGGTGGCTCGTTGCCTACAGTCTGGATAGAGCATTCGGCATAGATGGTGCGGACCTGGCCGTTGTGGAACTTGATGATTGGCCAGACCTTTTTCTTGATCTCGGGCCGTTCCATGAATTCTCGCACATACATCTGCCTTATATCGGCATCCTCGCCGGTGAGCTCTGGTAGCTTGCCTATGTCAAACGGCTCGTATCCACATACGATGCCCTGACTCCCGTTACATAGCTTCATGCGGAGGTCCAGGTTGACAAGGAGCACAACAAGCATGCCAACTTTGAACTCTGTCAGCTTATCGAAGCGATGTTCTCCTATATGGGCTAGAGCGCCGTCAGGATCGCGCGCGCTGAAGTACTCTCTCCGCGGCTCTTCGCTGTGCGGGTCGAACTTATCCATGCACGGATAGGAGATCTTTTCTGATAATAACTTGTTGAAGCGTTTCTGATTCTCTTGCCGTACCTCATGGCGGCTTGCATAGAGCCTGGTGGCGTTTCCAGTACTACCGGGATGATTTATCAGTAGATGTGTCTCATCACCGGTCAGAGGGTCTCCAATTCGACATTTTTGCAAGATTTTGATGAATACTTCGTCGTTCTGCCGATGGATGGTTTTCAGGTGGAAATACATGAAGCTGCATTTCTCCCAGGTCTTGCTCTTGAACGCCCACTTGTCCTCGTCGTGGTATACACCGTGTTTCTTACAGGCGTACGTCTCTTGGCTTCGATTCTCCACGGTGGCCGCCCCGCATTCTAGACAAGTTTCGAATGGCTTCACCGGAGGGAGCTGATGAAAGTCGCCCGTGACAATGAGCTGAACACCTCCGAATGGGTCCTTAGAAGTACGGGCTTCTTGCATGACAGCATTCAGCCTCTCGAAGTGAAAATTTGAAACCATGCTGATTTCATCAATAATGAGGACATCGGTCGCCTTCAAGCGCTTTCTGGTGAACTTGGCATATGCCCTAGCCCTTAAGTTTTTCAGTGGTTCCTTGAAGCTGGATATGTTCCATCCAGCATAGGTGTAAGTCGTAGAGCCGCCTACACCCAGGGCAGAAATGCCTGTAGGCGCCACAATGTCGACTTGCAAACCATCGCGCCGCATCCGCCTTGTGAAGGCCTTCAAGATAGTTGATTTCCCGCAGCCTGCTGATCCTGTGTAGAAGACATTTTTACCGGACATGATAATATCCATCAATTCTGCTTGCTCGGGGCAAAGTCTCGGTTCGCGGATGGGAGGAAGGGGCTGGACTGGCTGGTTCTCGTGACTTGGTTCATTTACGCAAGCACTGATTCCGATTTGCGTGGGTAGTTGGCCTGTGTCTTTGCTAGGGAGTACCTCCTCTGTGGGATGGTCACTTTTGGGTGTCGAATTAAGTGGAATGTAATCCTCTCCTGGCCTTTGGTCGGTACCCTCCTCAGCCAGCGTCACCGAGTCCTCTTCCCTTTCCCTGAAGGGCGTTTGGCTTGGTGTGATAACTCTCCCAACAACATACACATCCTCAATCCTTCCCGTATCTTCATTGTTGTGTACTTGTGTCTCCGGCTGGCGGAGTTCTTGAGGACGCTTTGAATTTTCTTGGTTCGTAGACGTTTCGTCTTCTTCGTCAGAGCTCAGGAGACTGATGACCTCTGGAAAGGGCGTGGGACCATCGGCGCGGGGCCGTTTTGAGGGAGGTTGGTCATCCTCTATATTTTCCTCTATATTCTCCTCTATCTTTGGACGCTTGGATATAGAGAATGGATTTGAAAACCGCTCTGCGTGATTGGGCCATTAGTATATCTAAAGAAACAGCAGGAGCTCAGACTTACGTATGAAGGATCCAGACATATTGGCAAGAAATGTTTGGTCACGAAAGCTTGAAATTTGGGGAGACGCGGCAGACGCGACCTGCTAAAGTTTAGAGACTAGCCGTGTTTGAGGCTAGCTGTAATTAGCATCATTCTACAGTGGGTTGCCCCGCCAGATCCGAAGCCCCGGGTCAGTGCAATTACGGGCACCTCTTCGAATCAACAAGACCAATATCAATTGACTGATTAGAACAAGGAGTCTACTTAGAATCTGGCAATGCTTACCTAGGCTTATTCACGCATAAAATATCTACGTAATTGTTGACTTCCATTCTTTCTACATCTCCGATTAATCTCGATGTTATGATCCTAAATACCTGGTAGATATACTTGTAACTGTGGCAGCCGGAACACGCTAGAGACCCCTACTTGAGCCTCGACTTTAATCTCTTCAAGAAGTTCACTTCTGATCAAGTCGGCCATGATAAGTGTGCCAGCCGGGTGGATACCCTTGCACTCAAACACCCTACGATGAGCCTTGCTAATCTCTTCACCATCTGCTTCATGTTTGATTACGACACGGGATTGCACGACATCTGACAAAAAGCCACCAGGCGCTTCAAGTACCCGACGGATCATGTCGAAAATCGCAACAATCTGACTCTGCACCGAGCTGTACCGGTACACTTAATCGTGCGGAGACATTAGCTGAGTTCCTGAAACGCGAGTGTCGTCGCCTGTTCGAACCGCTTGCTAAAGGCCCGCTATGGCCTCCCGCAAGCTTCCTGGGGAGTCCTCTATAGTTTTACCTTCACAAATGGCCCTTTCCAGCTCTTTTTCATCTCTGCTCAAGAGATGATGAGAGAGATTACCGGCAGGTGTCAGGAACAGTGGCCTCCGATATTCGTCTCCGCAATCGCCGGAAATATCTAATCCACCCTCTAATGTTGTTCGGATGAGTAGGTAGTCATCCTCAGACAGCAAGAAAGAGAAAGCTTCAGGATTTCTTGCAGTTCACTTAACTAAGTTCTCCGACAGCCGACAACCAACAATTATTGCACTAACAGCGTGAATATATGGAACATATCGGGCTGCAACAACAGTAATGGACACCTCGTGTCTGCCTGCAGTCATCGACAGAACCTGCAGAACGCCTTGAAACTGCCCCCATCCACCTGCTGCACGAATGAAGCGAAGATATTTTGCGGAGACTTCAGTTCAAGCTCTCCACATTCTAGGTCGTCAAGCCGTTTCTCGCAAAGCAAACCTCCCAGAAGTGTATCGTACGCAAGAGAATCTGGATTATGCTTAGCGCACACGGAGGTCAATCTGCCCCTGACCAAATGCCGGTCTAATTCTAAGCGTGATGCTTGTTTCGTGGCCATTTCAAAACCAGAACCTACTAACAGTTCTAAGTGCGCAGCATCGATTTTTGTGAGACTGGTATGTTCGATCTTCCCTTGGCCTTGCATATATGCATCATCGGAATAATCCCAGACATGGCCTATGATTGCAATTTGTTGGTTTATAGTATGCAATGGGAGGTATTGAGCATCATATTGGGAATAACGGACATTGCATCAAAGTGCTTTGCCCCTGTTCCATAATCTGCAGTGCGCGATCGACGGCCTGTTCGGCCGCCTCGAAAGACTTGTTGTCGTCTTCAGGTGGGCGCCACCATGTGAAAACTGTTACTTCTAGGCTGAGAAAGATGGCTTGAAACTTGCCCAAGACCAACTCTTGCTTCCCATAGTAGTCAGCCATGTTGAAGCAGTCCAAACCCAGATCAATTAGCGGCCCCGTTGCGCGGCCGGCGGCGCCTCTGTCAGTTACCATAGCCCCGAGATGAGGCGACATATCGGGTTAACCCCGCCGATCTGGGTCCGCTCCGAGATGATGGGCTGATGCTCTGGTAAGCTGATACTTCCATCTATCTACCCCGAGATAGGTAGAAATAAAGGTGAGGGAGTGAGCTGAATTCATAGAGGATCTAGATTAAGTGCCAATTAACGTTGGCACTGGTGCTTATAGCCTAAGGTAACCCTGGCAGTCTCCAATTTCTTTGTGTCTTTATTTTTTTATTTTTTTTTTTATTTTTTTTATACGGAGTATGAGCCGATGGATTGCCGCCCGAGCGATCAAAGACTTGTTGGTCACCAATCTTCAGGTCTCCAAGGAAATGCTCCATGCGTATCTGTATCATGATACAACTCAGAATAACTTGTCATATGAGACCATATTACTTAAGCTCCTTGCTTCGTACCGTATGTAATATCTCTCCCTCTCATCACGTTAACGATTTGCGTCATAAACACTGTCGTTGTGACACCACTTTTGTTGTGACACAGTGACACAAAGCACGGTCTGTCTACAGCGACCGAATATTGCAGGTACCTGATATCCAGTCTCCATAGCGAGGGCAAAGAGCATCTGTGAGGTTGGTGACAGCATTCGAAGCGGTTGCATAGCATGGGAATGAATTTTCTATTCCCAATGCAGTCTGCTGTCATGATTATTCTTAGTGCTTCGTTGTCCGCAGTATTTTAGACGATAATTCTATAATAAGAAACAAATGAAATCTGACTGGTAGAGGCGGAGCTGTTATTAGTTACGCAGCCTGCCGCTAGTTGCATCCCGCCCGAAGCAACATCCCTTGAACCTATTTGATCGTTGAGTGGCTGTGTCCCTTGTATATCGATAATCATACAGCAATAGGAAACAGTCGGATATCTTTTGACCAACATCCTGTTGCAACCCTGTGGCGCCGTTAAAAAATGGGAATGAAAGGGGAAGAGTACAGAATTTTCTGCATGCCCATCTTTCCTCCGTGACGCCCTAATGGTGTCGGAAAAATGCCGTGTCACATTTTGCTGCTCTCTTACCAACTCACTACCTCGTCCGAAGAGATGCGGCCAACACAGCATGCATCCCCAGCTTTCGTATAATACATCAGAAATGTCCGTGCTGTAGACTGGTAGCAAACAGCCTGGCCGCATCCTAGAATAACAGGGCTGTGGAGAGAATCCAATTTATTGCGTGGGCTGGTGCGCAGTCCCAATTGCAGATCTTTGTAAGTCGCAAACCATTCAACTCTGCCACACATCATCTAGTCAGCTACACGGCTTGGCCTATACGAATCGAATTTTCCTCAAAGATACCGGTAACGAAGTGGACAGGTCCAATTCATCGCGTAGGGCTGATTTGTTTACCTTGAATTTCCTAATTTCCTTTTTTGGTCGACACCTCCCAATCACTGTGTCACCTGTGTTGCTTCGACGGTTTTGCATCTCGATGATTGCTCACCGTGTCCCAATTAAAACGTTGGAGGAACAGCGCAATACAACATAGCATATCGCCGCATTCCAGACTCTTGAATTGGCTTTACTACGGGCAAAATGGGGACGCCCCTTCTCCAGCACGATGACGGGCAAGATTACCACATGCCATCCACCTTCTCACCATGGCAGCAACAAGAAGAGAGCGCAAGACAAGCATCACAGGGCAGTATCGGAACACAGCATACTGCTGATTCCTCTCACATATCTCTCTGGACAGCATATCCGTCCAGCCCAGACAGTGCCGAACAGACGCCAACAATGGCTTCACCACAACGTGCGGGTATCATATCGCCCATCTCCTTCGCAATGGAGGAAGACGTGCCTACCCCGCGGGCTTTCAATGAGCGGCAACAAACAGGCATGTCAACCGAGTCAAGTATAGGTTGGGTGAATTCTCCCGCGATGACTAGTAATGAGATGCGGTCGGACGTCTCGACAGAAACAAGATCACCCGATTTGTCAATAACATCCGGGGCACAGGGTCCATCCGTGATGGGCAACGTTAATGCTATGAGGAGCGCCGAGGTAATGCCAACGCACCCGGCCGCCGACTCCATTCCAATGACAGCAGTCTATTCGCCGCCAACTGAGGCAGACAGTGGCGGGGAAGAAGATGTAGACACCTTCTCGTTACGATACTGTACGTACCTGATGTCCCGCATCCAGTGCTTTTATTATTATTCGGCTGATACTGATATCCTTTGCAGCTCGACTACCCCTCGACTGCTATTCAAGACGTGATGTGCATATCAAGCGCTTAAGTTGGCTATATTTCGCATTGCTCTCCCTAGCTATCTACTCAACTGTTTTGAGTGGAGTCTGGTTGATTGCTGCCATAATCCAACCAAGCTATGGGAGAAGAGTTTCATCTGGTCAAGGAGCCAGAATTTCGCCATCTACAGCCACTCTCCTAGCTACCTTACTGGCCAAGACCATTGAACTTTCCTTCGTCACGGTATTCTGTGCAGTACTTGGCCAAGTATTGACACGGAGAGCTTTCAGTCGAAATTCGAAGGGGGTTACTATTGCTGAGATGACGATGAGAAATTGGGTAGTTGTAAGTCAACCTGTTGTTACTCACCACCTGAAGATCGCCCATCGTACCGTCCTCTAATTTGTACGTGATGTATCAGCAACCTGGATCGTTGATTACCCATTGGGAAGGCCTCCCGTATGCCGCCACGACGGTATTAGGCGCGCTCACATTGAGTGCCTCGATCTGTGTCCTGTTTTATACAACAGCATCAGATGCTATGGTCAGTCCAAAATTAGCGGTACTGCCATGGAAGACACGCGTCTTGCAAGGCACCGTCAATGCATCATATGCCAACCCTTTCTATGTGGCCGATACTTGCCAAACTCCTTTGCGCTCACTGGATGTGAATGCACCTACCGCCTGTGAAGATGTGTCATTCTCTGGACAATGTGAGCGAACTCTTAGATCTATGGCATCCTATTCAAAGCATCGTCTCAGAGTATACTAACTAGTCGCATTACAGCATACCACAGTTTCATCGCCTTCATGTATGTCTCGAGTGTAAATTTCCAACAACACTATGTGCTGATACGTCGTTGATATAGGACTGAATGGCAAACAATCAACGATGCTGGTAACAAGACGAACTCATCCATGGGGGTCCTCTCGGGGAGACCTACCGGTACGGCCAGCCTTAACGACAACACAACCATCGGCACTACCTGGATCGAAACTCAGTACGGCGACGTAGCGGCCAATTCCAAAAGCTTCAACCGGATCATCAACAATGTGACTCTCGCAATCCCTCACCCTGGTGTATATTCAGTGGCTACAGACCGAGTCAATGGAATTTTACAGCCAGATGAGCTTTCAGGCGTGGGACAATACTCCGTCCGCGCTGGTGTCGTGTCCCCAGTTGTCAATGTCCTGTGTGTCAACATGAATGCGACGGAGCTAGCGCCGCTTGTATACACTACATGGAACCATGCCAATACGACTACAACCGACATACCCGGACAGGAGATTGCTAATGGGGACTGGGAGGCCGAGCTACCTCACGACTGGATCAACAAAACCGTGGTTGATGATATTTTTCTTTGGTCAAATGAAAGCCATCGTCTGCCACCTGCCTTCCCGTTGGTAAGTAGCATTCCATGTTACGAACTATGATCTATAAATTATTTTTAGCCGAGGGGATATGCTGACTTATTTTAGTACCCTGCCGACTTTAACATGGTTACATACTCGTCCGAGAACTACACAGATTCATTATACGTCCTTGCCAAGCGCCCCAACATAACAGACTATACGCTGTGCCAACTGAGATCATGGGTGACTGCGAAGTGCTCAACTGAATTCGACATGTCGGGCACATCTGGCGGTTATCTAACAGCCCACTGCGAGGATTCAGATGATCCAAACCAGTATCAACGGGTTGACCCTGAAGATGCAGCCAAAACGCAAGATCCCTCGGGAGATTGGAAGGAATTAGCCACGGAATGGGGCCTATCTATTAATCTTAACGGTGGCACTGAGAATAACAAGTAAGTGGATGCACTTATCATCTTATTCACTTGCCAATAACACGGGGAGTCCCCGCATGTTTCTTAGGCATTCATTATGTGCCTCCGAATGACCGCAAGAGAGCAGTTGCTAATCTAAATGGTTGTAGTGCGAGTAACGCGCGTATACTCACGGAACTCATTCTGGCCGAAGCCGAACTGAACCCGCTCCTCCCATCCGTGGCTGAAGCCATTGCCGTTCTTGCGACAAGCACGCTCGTGGCCGGCTCGACCGGCAGCACTTTCAAGGCGACATGGGAGCATGGTGGCACGGATGAAATGCTCGACCCAGGAGCCGTCGAAAGTATTCATACCCAGGTCCAGACGCAACAGTACGCGTCGGCACATACTCAGAGCTGGCAGGCTATATTCTACATCGTGCTGGGTCTCGTGTTCCTCCTAGACGTACTTTGCCTCGTCTATCTCATCTTCGGGACATCCATCGCGTCCTTTGCACATGGATATTCCTCCGCCTCATTAAATCCTTCCAAACTACCTCGTTCCTCCAAATCACCATTTTCATCCTTCCTCCCATCATTCTCGCGTAAACAAACACAGAGCAACACCAACAACAAAAAGGCATCAATACCTCCTCCTGATAGCGACAGCGAAGAGTACGACAACGACATCAATCCCGATGACGTAAACCAGAACAGCAGGGGCGGCGGTGTGCTAGGTACTAGCACAAACATCATGAGGCGAAGGGGCGGTGGCGGTGGCGGTGGAGGTCGAGCCAACACTGGTGTAGACGGCCTCGTAACGGACTACACCGAGCCTCAAAATCTCTTCGCCCTCGCCATCAACTCGCCGCCCTCGGCCGCCATGGCCGGCTCCTGCGGACACGGGCCCGATAAGAACGAGCTCGTAGTCCCGTTCAAAGTCGGCTATGCCCCGGGCGCGAATCATTATTTCTTCAAAGAAGGAGGGCCACCATCCAACAACAACAACATGAACAAAACAAACAAGAAGGAAAGTCAGCGGCTCAGCAATGCGAGCGGTGTCGAGCTCCTTGGCGTTGGCGGGAGCGCTGCGAATGCGAACACGAATAGGAACTTGAGGGTTTATGGTGGTGGTGGTGGTGGCAAGAATCATAAGAATAATAAGACGTATAAACGCCTGAGCTCGCATCACTCTTGGCTTTGAGTTGAGTAAGTGAGGAAGGGCGGGAAGGAGAGGAGAGAGCTAAACTAATGGAAAGAAAGTTGTGTGTGTACGTTTAAATGTATGAAAAGCCCTCGTGCGGAGAATGAAGCCGAGAAGAAAAACAAAAAGGAGATAGATGATGAAACTAGAATCATACTAAATCTAATGATAATGACTGCAGTGGTAAGGAGGTACAGAACAGATCCGTCCCTGCTTGGCCTGGAAAGAATAGAGTAGACGTCAGTAGACAAAAGATATTGAATGCACGGACATCATCCCGTTACCCAGAAACTTGTGACGTGTCAATAGCATGACGACGGAGTGCTACGGTGCTCAGTCTTAATATTCTTGTTCTCTGCGCCGTGGAAAAAGATGCCTGTCACTGGTGCTGATGACGGCTAGTGCCCTCACCTCACCATAGAATCTGTGAGCTGAATCTCATGACAGCGGAGGTCATGACCTGGCGCGTAAGGAATATACGGTTATTAATCACAGTACAAGACATCAAAAATCAAGAATAAAGGTTGTTCAGCTTTTACTTGTACCTTAGAGTACAAGTTAAGTGTATATATACTAGTTACAATGCATATGTATAACATCTATTTGGATTCCTCCAGGACTCGTTCGCATCGTAATCGAACCACACTGAAGGCCCTGAAGGCGTCTCTTTTTCGTACACCTCATATATAAATACTTCCACCCTTCGATCTCTTGTCCTTGACGCCGAAAAACATGACATGACAGAGCTACAAATTGTAACCGGGTATGAGGGAAAGTCCACCCGAATGGTAAACGCCAGGTGATGCAGTGAAATTCCATTAGTGATCCGACGGGAGGATAGTGGCTTCGTCGCTCATAGCACACTGACCGTGCACGTCGCCAGGACTTGCCGATCAAATTCTATGTAGATCAGCCGAAAGGCAGTCTCGACTCGCTCTCATACCCGTTTTCTGTTGGGGCGACATCTTTGACTGGATGCAGGAGCATTGGAGGCAGGCAGGGCCGTCCGTGATACTCTTCCCATTCCTCACCACCATATTTAGTATCTTCGTAACCCATTAGGTTGTTGTAGAGTCGTTGTGGCGGATTGGCTCGGTAATACCACGTGCTGCCTCCATACCTGGCTTCTCGTCCCCAGCCAATCGCCGAGTTGTCACCTCCACTCTCGCCCTTTTTACCAGAATTGAACCATCGAGCGATGTCTTCGCCTTTCCAAGGTCTGTCGAAAAACATGGGCATTGGTGCATAAACGGCCTTCAGTCCGTGTAACAGAGCAATAGTCTGGCATGTCATTTCTGACGCGATGTGGTTTCCTCGCAGGTTCTCTACATGCATGATGTCTAGGAGCCGTTTAGAAATTCTGGAATGGGTGACGATAGTGACGCGTCGAGGTAATTGCTGGGTGGCGTGTGTCGAATCATTAAATCCCCATACATCATTTGCTCCGACCCATCCACTCTCAAAGACATTGATGATGGGAGCAACAGTGATCAGGTCAGCATCCTCACCAACGCCCCATTTGTAGTCATCGTCTTCGGGTTTGGCTACAGGGGGTTTGGGACCGATGGGGTTGATAAAAGAGAAATTCATTGGACCCCATATGGAATCCTCGCCAGTACGAGTCTCTACTTCTTTCCTGAAGTCGGTGTCATAATCGCCGTGTAGAGAGGGAATATAGTAGCGTTCGCTTCGTTCCCACAATCCTCGGCGGGGTTGGGCCTTTGCGAAGTCGACAAGCTTCTCCAAAAAGTCGTAGTGGTGACCAGTAACTCTGGCATCCATCTCCCAGTTCCAGATATAATCGAACTCATTGAACTCTTGCGCGAACTTTTGGACTGACAACCACTGCGATACGTGCACAGTGGCCTTCTCCGGGTCCAACTTCGGATACATGGCCTGCACAGCCTCGTCGTTCCAGAGAATGGCAATATCACGGAATTCGGGAGGAACATTCTGCTGAAGAACATATTGGTACGTGCCCTCGTCGTCCCAAATAGCGTAAGCGCTATCTTTGACATGGACAAACAGATACACCTGGTAAAGACCACCTGTCCGCAGGGACAATTCCGTAATTAAGGCACGGATGATCTGCTTGTCGTTCTCGTTGTACTCCTTCCCGGTATATGTTCGCAGCAGTATAACCGTCCGCGCCTCTTTCGTAGATACGTCTTTGGGGGGTGTTGTTGTTGTCGTCGTCGTAGTTGTAGCTCTCTTATTGAGCGAGCGGGATCCTTCCCGAAGTTCATCATCGTGATCTTTCCCTTTCGGAGTATCAACAAGATTGTAGTCACTATCGCCGCCGATAAACGGGACGGTTTTTTGGCCGGCGTAGACGGAATCGACATAAGGATTTGGCTCGCCGTCGAGATTGAAGCGAGCCTTGTTTTTCTGGACGCATGCTGTTTGCAGCTCTCCCCAGCGAACTTTATGCCACTCCCTTGAGGGTTCGGACGTATCGTTGGCATTTTGAAAACCGTACTTGGCCAGACGCGTCTCACGTTCGAAACACAGATCGCCATCCATGTTCAAGACGCTATAACTGCCAATGAGGGGATCTGGGAAGCCTTTGGGGACTCCCTTGAAGACTGAGAAATCGGTCACATCCTCGCCGTCGGGTCCTTGACAAGGCACCCACTTAGCCGTCGTCTTGTCGCTCTTCTGGTCGGGGTAAGGATTGTAGGTATAGGGTTTATGTTTCGTGAAGTATGGCTTGTCGTCAGAAGCCGTCAGGTGTGCTTCGAAGGCGGAGGATCGTGGCTTATTTGAAGCGAGGGTGCTGAGGGTTTTACCATAAATGGCGTCGGCTTCAGGCTGGCTGTACGTTGGTCAGTCATACGGGGCTCTTCGCAAAATAGTGAGGTATCTTACCGGCCGAGATCCTCATATTCCAGTCTAAACTTCTGGCGGAGAGCATCCTGTTCCTCGCCCTGGGCCTCTCTCATCTTATCCTCAAAGGACATGGCATAGTTTGGATCCTTGGACTGCTCGTCCTCTTCGTTGGAAGCAGGAGCTTCGGCGGGTTCAGGGGGAGGTTGACTGGGGGCATCGGGAGGTTGAAGTGCATCGTGGGCTATTGAGCTGTGCAGAAGAAGCCAATAGAGGGTTGCGACGGTGACAGCAAAGATTAGTAGATGTCTCGGGCGCGAAAGCCACCTACGAGGCTGGACGGCCAACATTGCGAACGACTTTTGCGAAAGCGTGCGACCAGTGTTTGGACAAATCAATAAATGCTCATGGTGGCAGATAAATTAATACAGAGCTTTCGGATTTCGACTCGTGTACGGCCAGCGGAACGGGATACAAAGAGAGTGGTGAACGATATGACTTCGGAGACGCAGGGGAGCGACACGGTCCGGGTGGCAACCGAAGTGACGACAGACAGAACAAAGGGAGAAGAAGACCTAGAGAAAAACGAGACAAAGAAAGATTCGCTCGTTTGGTGATGGTGTTCAGGTTGATTGTGACAACGACATTACTAGAGACTCATTAGAGAACCTGATAGGAATCGGAAAAGGAAGGGCTCTGCCAGAGCGTCAATTGTTTTTGGCGGGAGGATTCGCTTTGAATCGAAATGAAGGAAATGTTGCTGGTTCCTCAAAGTTGAGGGATGATGGTGCCAAGTTATTGCCAAGCCAGGGACGTTAAAGGGGGGCTTTTTGCAGCCCTGTACACGGGTAATATTTCTTCATTCTAGAACAGTTGGTTTGCTCATTAAAGATTGCAGAGTTTAGGGGCTGTCACACTAGCCCAATATGGGTCAGCATGAACCCTTTTTGATGAACCAATTGCATGTTTTTCTTTACCAAAGTCTGAAATATCACGGACCCGTACAGAGTATATAATACCTGCCTGTACTGTATCCCTAGCTCCTACCTCGAAGAAGGTAAGAAATATAATGATAGCATGCTGTGTATCTATGCCCCTCCTTCCTTCTACCACTCATGATACATTCTCTTCCTCTGGCAGGAAGGAATAATAGACAAGGAGAAGAGCATTGGTAGCCATCGACACTTTCTTCACTCGCCGCTATCTTATTACTCTGTATACAATTGTCGAACTTTAGTAAACAGACTACTGAAGACTTGACCAAATAGAGATTAGCCGTACTAAACGGTCCGCTATACCTATCATCAGTGTTCAACGTCCCGCCTGTCACAATTTAATGAACACGAGAACCGCCGATTGGTTTTATTCAAATATTTACACAGTCAAGATGCAGAATGAAAGGGACGGTTAAATTCCACCCTGAGCAACTCAAACCAATAGGACATCTAAAATGTTTGATATCCTGGGGATTTAATCTCTGCCAAGCAGTCTGTCCCCTTTGCAAGTCCCGTTCAAAAATCTATCACCCGACCCGAGCCGTAGGGCCTGTAGATCTTCAAGTAACGCTCGAGAACTCAAATCACATTTCCTGTAACAGGCATTTTGCTTGGTCTTTTACAATTCTGTCTTTTTGGGCACCAACCAAATTTGAGAAAACGGTCTCCGAAGAAGAACATAAAAAGAATCTAAAAACAGGACAGCCCGTTCTCAGTTATACTTCTAAAATTAGTTTAGACACCATGGAACCCTCTCTCGTAAGTTGCATTACACATCCACAGCAGATCACCAAACCTGTTGCCTACGGTCCACAACGTAGCCATCCTCCCCGAACTCCCCCAAAGGATCACAATATTTTAACTCTATAAGTACATATGAATAACTGGATCACATTCTTATTTTTAAGATACCTCCGATCGAAATCCTCAGTATGAGAAGCATGCATACCTACATAACCTACTCTGATGTCAGCGATAAAGAGATCTCCCCCGTCACCGATTTCACGGTATTAACTGACATTTCTGAACAGATCAGCAAATTCACATCGTTCTTTCTAAGACCGTGAGCCAAACACGAGAAAGGTATGGCAGGGGTTGGCCTGGCTGCTCTTCAGAGTAGTCTGATTCTAATGAAATTCTCGCCGCTGCATCTACAAAGTACCCAGTGTGTAAGAATACCTAATAGATTACAGAATGACAATTAATAGTTCGCAAAGGCACTGATCAATGTCACCGAGTATTCCATGATCATTAACGCGAAACGAACCCATCCCGTCCCGTCCCAGCTTTATCTTCCTTTGGTAGGACGCGCCGTGTAATTATGGTCGGTTGAAGTTGGACAGCCCGTCACATCACCGAACATCGCCTCACAAGTCGCACAGATTGACAAAGAAATTAATTTTAAGTTAGGATCTTTCCCGGGCCAATATACGTAACTGCATCACCCGACATGGTGGTGATATAGCATGCCAAGATATCTATAGATATGTTGCAATCCCGGAAGTCGATGTTGTAGAATGGTAACACACCAACAGTTTACTCGTGAACTACACAGGAAAATAGCAAAAGTAGGCAATCAACAATCATACTATCACCTCAAGCAACCTTCTCCGGAGCGCTTCTTATTTAGCTGCCGGAGCTAATTTTCCACGGATACAATCACAGTCCTTCTGCAGTGGGGTATACTACCTATCCTTGCAGATAGCATTGCTGCGCCGGCGTCCGCAGACGCCGGCGGTACGCCGTGAGATCCTAGATGTCCGACAATGCCCCCCAAGAAACCACCATTCGGGCGTTCCACTGCAGTGGGAAAGCTGCAAAACAAAACACACATCGGGCATGCCTGCCAAGCCGCCATACTTATCTTAGAAAATCAATTCAGCACAGACGGCTACTACTCGCTACCAGTGTTGCTCCAAACATGCAAACAGTTTCGATGCCATGTAACCGTAGCATGCCGAAATATGCAACACACCGCAGGTCGGTTTCATCTAACAGCACATATCCTGGGACTCGTGGGACTGTGACATCATGATCAGTCAATGCCTGTCTCGACCGTACGTACCGAAGGAGGCCGCATCCCATATCATTCCGTCCCACGTAATATTGACTAGGCCCAGACTCCCACAGGTATTATTGAGCAGTGGACTCACTCTCGTAGGCTTGCGATCCATTTATAGAGTCTGGTTCTTAGGCTGCCATGAAAACTTATTTCTGAAACTCATCCTGGGGAGCGAAATAGACATTACGCGACTATGGAGGTAGTACCGGCAATGTCGCGGATTGTTGCCCCTTGCCCCTATGATGAAAGCAAAAATACAAATATAACAAATCAGCCAGCTTTGTCTTGGCGAAGCATGCATATCATATCATACCTCACCATAGGGCTGACCAATGAAAAGCCACCTTACCTAAGTTAACATCATAGCTAGACGTAAATGAGGTTCTTTTTTTCGGAATAAGAAGCGGAAGGAAGCCAGATTTCAAGATCTTCGGGAAACACGAAGGGGAAGTGTTCACGCGTCTCGTCTCATCAGCAACTTTCCCTCACCAGGCCAACTGGGTAGGAAGGGTATGTGTAGTAAGGCAAATGACCCAATCTTACGAGCATAGTCAGACAAGACTCAAACCCGCGCCGCAAATATACCTTTGAACCGGACCAAACACGTATACAGGTACACCAAACTAGTCACGTACGACTCCAATGAACGAATGACCGAGACCGAGGGATAGATAGATATCACTGTGTCGACGTCTTGTATTCTCTTTCACCCTTCTTTTGTTCGTCCGACTCTGTAATGCCCGGTGCATTCCGATCATATCACACGACTCACTCTATTGTGTAGCCTACAAACACACGAAAGGGTCCGGAAGAACGCAAGGGAGAGACCTGAGACAAGTTGGGAATTGTGCAGTGAGGGTCTTGTTCTTGTCAAGCCAACGAGTTTCGGTAACGTCCACTCACACATAGTTGCTCTTGTTCCAGCACCAGGCTGAGTCTGCTAACGATCCCATAAGTATATATGACTCCCGAGGCACCTGGAATCCCCATATAAGGGGGCACAAAGCGTAGTCGATAGTTCTTACACTTGAATTCGCAAAAATCCCGATCATCGTTTCAGATAGCAAGAAAGAAAAGATGAGCGTAGCGAAGTATAACTGTTGTGATTGGTTGATGTCTGATCGAATCAGAGGGGTATATATACTACTAATAGATATGCCAAAACCGGTAGTAGAATTGAAATAAGTCCCTCTCCGCTCCTATCTCCCCAACTATAGGAGAAATAAGGAGAGAGAGACAAGAAGATCAAGTCTAAACAAAATCCATAGCTTGTCAAAAGCCAAGGCAAATATTCCCACCACCATATATCCTTCCACCCCTCCACGTAAAGATGCCGTTTCCATCCTCGAAACGCCGATGCTAAATACGAATCGAAAAAATAAAATAAAATAAAAAATTCAAAGATGAATGATGATGGTAGTGGGTGCTTTGTGACCCCGATACTCTGGAATAAAAGAGCGACGTGATGTTCGTTCGTTT
The DNA here is from genome assembly GCA_022578795.1 of Xylariaceae sp. FL0255. Lineage (NCBI taxonomy): Eukaryota > Fungi > Ascomycota > Sordariomycetes > Xylariales > Xylariaceae > Xylariaceae sp. FL0255. The sequence goes on from MU388878.1 coordinate 158,605, forward strand.
CAGGACTGATCAGTCCGAACCGTCGGGAGTACCATTATATAAGTACGACCATGGGTATTGTAAGGAAAATTAAGGTATTCGTGTGAGTGAGTAGGTAGATCAAGGACGCGTTCACATCATCCCCAACCGCGTCATCCGCTTCTCCATCTTGGGCATCGTGCGGAGCCCGCCACGCCCGAGAGCCTGGCCGGGCATCAACCGATTCCCAGTCGGCAGCCCAAACGGCCGACTAAGAGAGGACGACGGGCCCGAAGGCAGACCACCGCGCGGCGGCTCGCGAATGCTAGGGATGCCGCCATCAGCAGGAGCAGGACCACCACCTAGACCGCCCTGGCTCGACACAGAGGGTCGCTGATCCCGTCCCTGTCCACTCCCGTTGCTGAACGACGAACCCCTCGGAGGCGGCGGGCGCATTGGCTGCTGTTGCTGCTGCGGCTGTAACCGGCGCGAGGCGTCTTTCTCGCAATAGGGTCTCCCCGCAACATCAAAGTACCCATCACGGAGCACTACACCACAATCACCGCACCGGAAGCACGCCGGGTGGTATTTCTGCGCAGTCTCGTCCTCGAGATACTGCCCCTCGATGCCCTTGTCGCAAGAACCACATAAACTGCCGTTGACGGCGTGGTAATGCCGCTCGCAGTACGGCCTGTCGCCGTGCACGTAGAAGGATGTCGACGCGAACGGCTCCTGGCACGTCGTGCAGACGAAGCAGGCTTTGTGATACCGCCCTGTCAGCCGCCCGTCGGCGGACGCGATGCTTTTACCTGTGATGGGCTCGCTGCAGGCTTTGCAGTTGCCTCGGGACGCTCGCGGGGTCTGCGAGGGACGCCGTTGCATGGTGGAGTTCATTGTTGATGTTGTCTGGGAACGCATCCGGCCTAGCGGTTCTTGCAGGGCCGGGTCTAGGTGGCTGAAGTTCGGGGCGCTCCCGGGCTCGACGGGGGAGGGCGATATGGGTGACTCGAGGCGCGTGGCCCGTCCCGGTTGGACTGCCGGGTCGACTCGTAGGTTCTGCAAGGGTCCACGTCTTGGGGGCGCTGGTGCCGGGTTGTCCTTCCTTGGCGGTATTGGTATCGCGTTGGCCGCCAGCGATATCGGTTGCATATTATCTATAGAATCCTGCAGGTCGTCCATCAGACTGTCGAAAGCAGTCGTATCGGATGGCCGCCGCGTCACAGACCGAGCTGGGCTCGTAGCGGAGCTGGGTTGGCTGGGTTGTGATCCATTGCTATACCCAGAGTTGCTCGAAGACTGGGACATAGATGGCGAATGATATGGGTTCCCGACACCAAATTCGTCAGCTAGATTAACTGATAGGTTCTGGCTGCCATTCCGCGTCGGCGGCTTGATGAGGCTCTTGCGTGGCGGCGGCGGTCTTGAGGTGTCCTTAAAAGAAGGCCTTTGCGAGCGTTCGCTCGTCATTACTGGCCGTTCTTCGTTCTGATTCGATGGTCGACGAAATCGGTCCGGTCGAGGTCCAGGCGCAGAGGGCATGCGAGCCGGGCTTTCGACGCGTAATTCGTCGTCCTCTGCCTTTATGAGTTGGTTCGGGAACGTATCGGAGCGTTTGGTCAGGCCGCCAAATGGACGAGGCTCCGACTCTTCGCGTTCGGCCTGTGGTGGCCCAAAACCTCCATAGCCGTCTTTCCGCGGCATTTTCGGAGGAGCCATATTTCTACCTGTCGAAGACACCGATGTTGCTGTCCTGGACCGCTCAAGTGATGAACCTAATCGTAGCAAGTCGTCGTTCGAGTCCGTCACCTCATCTTTACTGCTATTCCGAACAGGAAAGGCATTCCTGCGCCCGCGTGATCGTGCATCGAATGGTCCAGGTGCAATGCTATTCATCCGCGTCAAGAGGCTGGAGCCCTGCTTCCCGGGACTTGTTCCATAAGTCGAATCGCCATCGTAACTGTCGGGTTCGGCAGAAAATCCGCCGTAGCCGCCTGGCCGTCTCGGCGATCCTGCTATGGCGGGCGTGAAATAATCGTCAGCTGCCGCCCCGACACTAGGCCGGCCATTCACAGGGGTTTTAGGCGATAATGCCTGAGAGCCCGTTGATGCACTGATCGGTGTTAATTGGTCTTGTTTTGAAAATGCTCGGTCTAGAGATTTTGATTAGCAAGATTGACTAACTATTCAACGTTTAGGAACTCGACATACTGGCTGCGCTTGTGTCAACAGCTGGCGGCGTGCGAGTAAATTTGTCAAATACGTTTTTCGTTAATGACGAGAATGCGCCTCCAAGCAGATCTGGTATCGGGGGGACAGCTATATCCTTTCATGTCAGCACTCGCAATGAAAATACCTGAAAATGGAGGTTCCTCAAATCACACATACGCTCCGAAGGCGTGGGCTCGCCAGCATCCCCACAGACATGTTCTCCCATCATTGAGATTTCGACTTGGTTGCCACAATTGGAGCATTTTATCGTCGGCATAAACGCCGACGCTCTTGATAAATCCGTCATCTTTCTTCAAATATTATTAATATTATTCCCTTCCCTGTTTTGTATTTCCAACTTTAGATCCCTCGTTCGTTATCAGACGCCGGTGTTGATAGACCTGCTTTCGAACATGCGATGATCTGCAAAGCAACCAGCTATTCTAGCAGAGATCATAGGGGCTTCGTCCAGGGCGACATTTGGTGGTGTGATTGCGGAGTTGGACGTGGTTTCTAGCCTTGAAAATCCCAGAAACCCACAGAGGTCGTGATGATAGTAAGGCTGAGAGGTTATTATTACTGTCGGGTTCGAGCTCGAGGTGAAGCGGTAGGCGCTCTTGATGTCTCCGTCAGGATGTTTCGTAAGATCGAAAGGCCAAGAGATTGGCGATCTGGGATGGGATCTCAAACGGCTGTGATGGTGTTTGTTGCAGAATGTTGGTAAAGATTATTGTAAAAGAAGTAATTGGCGGCAAGAAAGTCAAGGCCAACGGCAACTTGTGAGGGATGTCTCTATTGTGTTGCGAATAGCGTCTCGGAACACCCCTGTGCGGCTACCCCTGGCGACGATTTGTGTTCGCACAGGGAAGGCCCTTGTCTTGTTTCGCTTGGCGACTAATACGGAATGGGAATGGCAATATCGATCACCGCTGCTTAGGGGTGGAGAAGATCAGGGGTGGTTACCGCTTCAGGACTCTGGATGAAAGCGGCTAACGTAGGATTATTATGATGGTTGTTGTGGTCGGAGTGGTTTGGATGCGCAACATGAAAATCCCATCGTTCCTCCGGCAGTCGTTCTACAAGGCAGAGTGCAGAAAGATGCAAAGAAGAAACAAGATCAGAAAGCATCCAAGAAAGCAAATTATGTAATAAGTCGGCACAATCAACAAACACAGTGCATTTGGATGTTGCCCTTGCTTTGTCTTCGAGCTGTTCCATATTCAATATACTCCATAATAACCCAAGCACGTGCCCATCACCTTTATTCGATCAGTTCCTCAAATGGCAGCCCAGGTGGGTAGCTTCTCGGCAAATGCGAGGATACTATGCCAAAATAGCCGCAACTGCAACTGTGAATTTTCCATTATTACTACTATATATGCATCCTCTATCTGTCCGTGTTCTGTCAGAGTCCGGAATGAAATTCCCTCGTCGGCGCCGCAACGGCTTGTCAAACAGGTCGTACAGTAACCGCCGGCGGGATGTGGAAATGAGGGAAGAATGAATTGCCACTAATGTTTTCGGGGTCTACTACGAAGCTAGCGCAGGGGAGCACGGAAGATTTGTGGTGCTAGTGAACTGTTATTACAACCAACTATGTAGGAATAAAACCCCACAGCGTGCAACCTAGAAACGCTAAAAGGGGGCATTTCACATTTCCATTGCCTACAAGTATTACTCTGTACCCTAAAACTCAATAAAAGGGCTTTGCACGTATCAACGCAGCAAATCCCAAGAAGCAACTACGTACAAATACAACATTAGCTGTCCAATAGTGTCTTTCTCGCACATAAACGTGATTAAGTACATATGGTTCATAGGTTGCGGCCCTATCACATTTGCCATCGTTCACACCTTGGTAAGAATGGTAATATCAGGTGTTCATCAGGTGTTCGGTGAGCCAATTACATCCCACAATACACCACTCAAGGTCAATCACGCGTGGTTAATAAGAGACTTGGTCCGGATAGGTAGCTCCTCCTTATTAAACCCAAGTATGTGTTGCCATTGGAGACCAGGTTTATCAAGACTTGGTTCGCCCACACTCACATGGCTTGAGGATGTTGTCGATTATCAAGATCCCAAGCATATGTTGTGTATCTCCTTCCAATAGAAATGAAACATTGATATCTGTTACACATGTTCTTACTGCATCGCCATCGCAGCTGCGTAGCCTCCCATCGCTTGTCATTGGTTCATAGCCTCATTATGGAGTAACAACTCCAATGAGAGGCATGGTACCCAGCTTCTATACAGGGTCGGCCTGCACGCGACGATTCCCGACTGCAACACACCTACGACCCGCCCCAATGGCTATTCGTACTTGACAGCTTCACACCCGACACTTCCGAACAACAGGTTCAGTCTCATTTACCAAGCGGCATTGATTTCGTGCTTCTGGCTTACTGGAATGTGATTATGTGAAGCATCCCGTCCTGAGGTCTCATATCCCGAACTATGCCACTTGGGGCTTGGGCACTTTGTCTCCATCGACGCCACATTGCCCAAAGCGGAGAAATGACCCTGTCCAAGATTATCCATCCACATCTCGGCTTAATATTAAAAAAACCTCCGCTTAATTCTATTGAAAGTCCGCGATGAGTAAGTACTGAAGAGATGAATTTTGGTATCGATACTCCGTATACGGAAGACGAAAGACGCATTAATAGTATAGTGATGAAGGATGCATATAGGTTAGCATTAAGAACATGTGAAATCCCACAGCGGCTTGACTATCGTGGGCACCCGGAGACGCGTGAAGCAATAGTGAAATCTCAGAGGAGAGGAGAGGGAGAGTTTCCCTGTCAACATGCCAAACTTACACGAGGCCTTTGAACCCTTCTTCTTGATCGATAGGAGTCCTCAGACCAGCAGGGGTTAAAGTATACCAAGGAAGCTGCTCACCGAGTGAAGATGCTAGGGCTCATAGCATCAGCTGCGTGAAACACGATGTCTACGAAGTACAATAAACTTGATTCTCATCAGTAGCTGCAGGGATGAAGATGTTGGCAAGAGCGGTGACGTGGGGTATCATCACGATCGTCAAGGTCAACGCAGATGGCATTTGCGCCGTTCAAGATCTAGAACACTTAGTCGATAGCGCCATAAGCGCCGGTGCAACTTCTTCTGCAGTTGGAGAAAAGATTGCCGAGGGGAGAGCTCTTTGAAATGGGTGACGTTGATCGTGATGGGTTACATGATCTTGCCATCCCTTTCTACGTATATCTTGGCCAACCCACAGCACGGACCCCCACATGCTCCTTCAGAATGCGGAGTGTAGGGGTCGTGGTAGGGGTCCGATTGATGGGGAGCTTCTCTTCTTCGGATTTTATCAAGATCCTTCGTCCAGTAAGTTCCGGGGATAAGAGCCAGGTAGAGTTCTTGAAGTGTGCTTCGAACAGGTCAGGTCATCCTATCACGGTTGATGTTTTGAGGTAACACAATGTACGATGATGTGATGGCTGGTCTCAAGCTGTGTCTGTTCGGTCCATGCATATAGGTAGTTGAAGTCTATGATGCCCAGGAATTCGAAGAGTACCAGGTTGATGTGGCAAATACCAGAAGTAATGAACCTGGATAACCAGGAGTCCTCTCTCAGGTCCTCCATGAGACAATTGCGATCTTTACCTTGTTGAGACCACCTGTCCTTCGCTGCTTTATAAGGTTACTTGGGTCTGTAAATGGAGGGAAGGATTCTTCAGCGGTGTGAACGGCTGATGCAGGCTGCTTTACCGCCAGATCCCGGGTAGCCTATCATAGCCACAACCCACCAGCCTGGACGAGATGCCCCTCACTTGTCCCATGCAGGCTACCCTAGACCCTGGCGGATTCAGTTGAAGAAACAACAAATGAAGCATCGTGAAATTTCTTCTACACCAAAACCTCTGCATAATGTATTGAACCACAAATTGCCTAACCAAGAAACTCCCTGGTTGTGTCAGTTTCAGCTAGGGGAAGAATGCTTGCAATTTCTAACCGGAAATGCAATGTGATAGAGCCATCCGAGGTCGCGGTAAACGCCGTCCAGTTCTTATCTGCGATAGCGGCCGTTGCCCCTCCGCAGTGTCCACGGCGATGGTATCATTCCGTTTCCCCGCCACTTAAATACGAGCGCACGTATAAATATAGATAGTCAGGCCGAGGGACCGTCTTCTTCTTCCTTCTTCCACACTTCATCTACCATCAAGAAAACGTCTTCCACGAGTACCTGAGAATCAGATATCCCAGGTCGATCGCGGTCTTGAGCTGCGGTCACACACATCATCAAGACGTTTTCCAATCTCCTCAACTCGTACGTGTACCTTGACCCTTGCATATGTCGTCCACTACGGTTCTAACAGTTACGCCAGCGTTCACCACCCGTACGCAGGAGCCCGTTGCTCTTCTCGAGGCGGAAGTGCAGCGGACTCGCCTTTTACACTCTAAGAGTCCTTCCTCACTACAGCTACTATCACTACAATGGCTCCTCACGCTGAGATGGACGCAAGCACTGCGTACGGGGAGAGTTTGGCCAACAGCCAGACTCTACCATCCATCAACCCCCAGAACGACCTTTTCGTAGTGGATTGCCCCAACGTAACCTACACCGACGATGAGATTCGATCCAAGTATACCTACAGAACCACGAGCGTGACCAAAGGCGCAAACGGCAAGTATGTTGCTAAGCCCAACGAGACAATCATTGACTTCAAGGTCGACCGCCGTGTCCCCAAGACGGGCATGATGTTGGTAGGATGGGGTGGAAACAACGGCACCACCGTCACGGCCGGCATCATTGCTAACCGTCGGGGTCTCGTGTGGGAGACTCGTGAGGGTCTTCGTGCTGCCAACTACTATGGCTCCCTTCTCATGGCTTCCACTATGAAGCTCGGCACCGATGCTCAGACCAACCAAGACGTCAACATTCCCTTCCATGATGTCCTTCCCCTTGTTCACCCTAATGACCTGGTCATTGGTGGATGGGACATCAGCAGCATGAACCTTGCTGCGGCTATGGACCGAGCCGCCGTGCTCGAACCAACCCTCAAAGCCCAGGTCAGGAAGGAGATGACCCAGATGACCCCACTACCCAGCATCTACTACCCAGACTTCATCGCTGCCAACCAGGAGGACCGAGCTGATAACTTGATCCCTGGATCCAAGGCCTCCATGGCTCATATAGAGCAAATTCGTAAAGACATTCGGTAAGCATTTACCACACATCAGAATTCGACGCATAATTGATATGCGAACTAATGCATCATGTAGGGATTTCAAGTCCAAGAACGACCTGGATAAGGTCATCGTCCAATGGACCGCCAACACCGAGCGGTACGCAGACATCATTCCTGGAGTCAACACCACAGCCGAGGAACTCATGAAAGCTATCGAGGAAGGCCACGAGGAAGTCTCGCCCTCGACGGTCTTCGCCGTGGCTTGTATTCTCGAGAACGCGCCCTTCATCAACGGCTCGCCCCAGAACACATTCGTCCCCGGCGCTATCGACCTCGCAACGAAACACGGGGCTTTCATCGGCGGCGACGACTTCAAGTCCGGACAAACCAAGATGAAGTCCGCGCTTGTCGACTTCTTGATCAACGCCGGCATCAAGCTGACATCGATTGCGAGTTACAACCACCTCGGCAACAACGACGGCAAGAACCTCAGTTCGCAGAAGCAGTTCCGATCCAAAGAAATCTCTAAATCCAACGTTGTTGACGACATGGTCGAGGCAAACTCAGTCCTGTACAAGCCGGGCGAGCACCCAGACCACACCGTCGTTATCAAGTACATGCCCGCCGTCGGCGACAACAAGCGCGCCCTTGACGAGTACTACGCCGAGATCTTCATGGGTGGACATCAGACCATCTCCATATTCAACGTCTGCGAAGACTCCCTTCTCGCCTCTCCCCTCATCATCGATCTCGTTCTTGTCGCTGAGATGATGACGCGCATCCAGTGGCGTTCCGAGAGCAGTGACGATTTCAAGGGCTTCCATAGCGTTCTGAGCGTCCTCTCGTATATGCTCAAGGCCCCGCTAACACCACCCGGCACCCCTGTCGTCAACGCGCTTGCCAAGCAACGCGCGGCATTGACCAACATCTTCCGTGCCTGCATCGGCTTGCAGCCCGAGTCTGACATGACGCTCGAGCACAAGCTATTCTAGGATAGGCTTCGTCGCCCTGGTGACGGATACTTACCTCCATTTCTTCCCCTACAACTGGGTCAGCATTTCTATAAGATGTGTTCAACGATTCCTAAGTATATTTAGGGTTGAGCTCTCAATTCTCTTTCGCATGGCGTGACATTGAGCGGATTGAATTCCGACTGCGTCGCATTCTTCTTCAACAATAAACATCTCAAAGCCATGAACTCCAACATGTCATGGTGCTTTATGATTTAATGATCAAACAACAACACTCCATAGATAGATGTTTAGAGACTGAAGGTAGTTTTTAACAACCAATGATCTAAGTTCTATAACATTGAATATCATCATTGTGAATCATTCTCTAGTGGTGATAAGATTCAAATTGTGACGTAGCAATGGCTCCGTTAATCGATTCATGATTAGGGGCTAGCTAAATTTCGACTTGACCTTGTCTCGACCATGGGTACATCAAGAAATATTTGGTTTGATGCGCGAGTTAGCACTTAGACACAGTTTGAGATATCTCACTCCTTCGACACGTCCAGAGAATCTCTAAGTACCCATTTGAAAGCATGAGTTTTGTAGGAAGATTATGAGAGATACCATAGTGGGCTGGTTTGTCCTAATTCACGCTTAAGAGTACCCTGTACCATGCTGCTGGGTCGAAAATGCGCAGAGGGATAAACGAATTCACGACATGGATTACGGAACGCCCGGCTCTGTGTTTCTTTTTCTGGTCCAAATCAGACTCGACCTATTAAGTATCTTGTGTTACCCGTTTCTCGATCCTGGAGCACAATAAACAGAAGACACTTGAAGATGGATTCAAAAACTGCTCCACAGGGCCAGCACCCACACCTACCCCTCCACGACTACTTCTCCAAGCTCGCGGGCGTCTACTCTCGCCAGACCGGCCATGCGACTCTCAACATCCTCGCCGATGTCATCAGCGAAAATGTGCAGACCTCGTCGCACCCTATTGGTCCCGACTCGGTCGTCCATGACGCGGCCGCGGGCCCCGGGATCGGCGCCGCCGCGCTCGTCTCTCGCCTGTCGAAAGAACAGCTGCCGAAGGAGGTGTTGGTGTCGGACAATGTTGCGATGATGGTCTCGGCCGCGCGCGAGTCTCTCACCGGATCAGCATTTGCATCCACGTCCGCGTCCCCGCTGAAACACGTCGAGTGCAAGGAGCTCGATGCGCAAGACTTAACGGAGTCTGTTCCGGACGGGTATTTCACGCATTCGATCATCAACTTCAGCATCTTCACATTCACGCGGCCTGTAGATGCTGTTCGCGAGATGTACCGTACATTACGCCCCGACGGTCTCGCGATCGTGACTTGCTGGCGGCTTTTCGCGCCTAAGTTCATCGTGCACGCGGCTCAGAGGAAAATCCGGCCTGATCTACCCTTGATGCCGATGCCGGGCCAGGAGTTCTTCGAAGAGGGCGTCTTGCAGAAGGTTGTTGAGGAAGGCGGATTTACGGGTGAGAGAATCACGGTGCTTGAGAGGTCTTTGGTGGTCAGTGATAAGGAGGATGTGGAGGGCCTTACTATGTTTATGACTGGGCCGATGATGGCTAAGGCGAGGGAGGGGTATACGGAAGAGGAAGAGGGTAGGTGGGCTGAGTGTATTCGTCAGGCCGTGACGGACGAGATTGAGAGGTTTGATGGGATTCGATTTGAGGCTTATGTCCTTTTGGCTCTCAAGTAGACCGGGGGTATTATTGCGTTGGCAGCTATATCCGCCCTCTGAGTTCCAAGAAGATCTGAAGTGTACATCACGACAAATGCTAAGCTCCCGTACTACTCGTTGTATACTCCGGACTTGCCGAAATCTCTTTTCAGAGAAAGACCTCCGCTGTTCTTACTTGACTAGTACACTATGGAGGTCAGTACCTTTGTTTTAGTCATGTCGAATCAACCGAGCCAGTTTCATGATAATGCGAGAAGAAATGTGAGCATCTCCAGGAATCTAGTAATATCACCCTTCGGTTATGGACCAAGACTATTCCTCTAAGTGCTGTTTCAGCGATAATAGAATATGACTTCAGCCTTGCACGTGTTGGAAAAAAGTTCACCTCGATATGAGCTGTTTTGATTACTTGATTACCTTTTATTTAACCAGTGGAAGATTTTCTTAGCATTAGGCAAGCTTTGACCGCAATCTATCATTGCTGAAACAGCCTTTGAAAGAATACCCAGATGTTCTGGTACTGAGGTTGCGTGAGGATAAAAGATACGGACACTGTTTTAAGTTGGAGTTAAGTTCAATGATCCCAAGTTCTCCCTGCCGCTGAAACTTGTATCGCCCAAGGCAGTGACCTCACCATTTTCAGATTCCATGCTTCATGCCACCTTAACCCCTGGGGGGCCTGCCGGAAGTAGGATGCACTCTTTGACTACCTATGAAGCTACCAAACGAGGAGTATTGACCTAAGTTCGGAACCTAATTCAGCGTCTGCATATCTAATGTCTGTGTAGAACGGTGCTTCGTTCTGAAACAAATATGGCCAAAGTAAGTAATTCCAATACCGTATATTGCCTAAGTATGCTGAATGCAGAAATAATTCTACTGCCCTTCTACTTCGATGTGTGGTCAACTCATTGGTAGTTCTATCAACTTGCTACTTCATATGATACAAATAATAATATATAAATCATTTTAACATAGAAACCGCTGTGAAGTTGTAGTTGTATGCAAGCATTGTTGATGGATATATGCAGAGACAGCATTAAGCTATATATCAGTGGTTTGACATTTGTCAATATGTCAACCTGTCACCCGTGAACGACGAAGTATGAATGTAAAAGCCTGATACCGTGTAGCTAATTATATGAGATTATCATCACTATCGAAAACAATGCATAAAAACATTTCATTCCGCTGGCTTGGATCTCATATCTCATATCGCAATATGTGATTCATCGTGTCCCTTCCAGCTTTGCTATCTTGCGCACTCTCGCGCAGTAGTATGCTTTTGTGGCATTGGGGTTGATTCCCACAATCGATTCCACGTGTTTGAGATCGCTAACGTAGACGGTGGATGAATGCGCTGTATTCGTCCTGGAAGTAGTCAGAATGTCATGATAGCTTGTCTGGGTGTTGCCAAGGTATGGGTAATACCTCTGGTAGGCCATATTTGGCGTAGACTCTATAAGTACTGTGTCGCATCTCAATTCGATACCCCCCGCGCCCGAACTTCCCCTTCAGTAGACTTGATAACCTGGTCGGGTCGACGCCGCTTGTGGGTACAGAGAACAGTCGCTCCATAGGACTGTTCCGGCTTTTAGTAATCGATGGTACTTTGCCACGATATTAGCAACAAAATCGAGGAGAATGACGCTGAGGAAGACCAGTGCTGTTCAAATCACCTTTACAAGGACTATATGATTGTGTTATACAGGGTGACCAAGCTTTTCTGGATTGATTGACGATATGTAGTGAACGCCAGCTTTTCAGAATAGAAGGATAGATTCGGTGAGTGTGAGACGACTGGGTCGCGGCCCGCCTTAACATACTGTACTGAGGACCCGTGGCACTCTCGACAGGTCCGAGCCATTTTGCCGTGCCACTCTGATGATTGTCAGACAAGGCGGATGCCGTGTCCAATCAAAACCTCCAAAATGATGATACACTCAGCATTTTCAGATGCAGTCCGAGGGAGGGAGACAGGGGGCCGCGAACCACTTGCTTGCTTGTTGCGGGTATTGTGGTCTCGTTTTCGGCCCCTAAGAAAAATGCCTTGAGCACATTGTGACTGTATGCGCGCAGCATGTGCAGCATAAGCCACCGCCATTTTTGCAGTTAGGGTCCAATGAACATCGATGCCCTCACACCATCATGCACAAGGATCTATTGGAGGATATACGAACCTGAGAGGGCACCAATCATTAATGATACAGGTCCAATTGACGGGTGCTTTTGAGGGATGGCCAGCAGCTGGCTCGCCTGGCAATTTCCATTATTCTTGACGTATCCGGCTTTCTAGCTCATCCATCTAGTCCCCACACTAGGGTTGGGGTCAAGACGCCTACAGCCTGCATATCCGCGTGGTGGCCAGACGGGAACAGCAGCTCTCCTCATGGAATGTTCGTCATCATGATCAACTGCACTGGAACCCCCCGAAAGGATACAGAACAACATGCCTTATTCCCGTGTTCTAGCGTATCCAACATCAGGCATAATCATCGTGTCTGAAGCTTTGAAATTAGTCCAGTATGGCATTACCATTGCCATTGCTGGACTTGTAGCCTGATCCTCAAGTGACTTCAGGGCACAAGTGCTGTACGCTGATTGTTGCCTTGGCTGGGAAGGGCCAACAGCCTCCTGCGCTGACCGCTCTGGGTCATGTCGTATTGCATAGTGGCTTGCAGATGGATGGCAGTGTAAGTCAAGAGCTCCCAAAAGCTGTCAATAACGGAATAAGTGACCCACGAGTGAGATCTTACCATCCAGTCATTTCCTTAAATCAAAGATACATGAAGGAGTCTTTTTGAAAGAACACCCAGTGACACGGCTTTCAAGGAAGCTTCGTCTGCCTGAGTGGACGTTAATATCACCACGTCATCTACTACCAATAACAAATGGCATCTCTCGACCAAGATAGAGTTGGTGCCAGTTGTACCAATGTAAATGCAGACAACGGATCTTGCCCATCTGAGGCTCAAGAAAACAGAGGGACCGGGGAAGAGTTTGATTTTACCCCACTAGTGAGGTTTTTCACCCCCCTTTTTGGAGACACATACTGAAGCACGATAGATAAACCGGATCAACTCAGAGCGAAATGCGTCACTTGGAGCGCCGTACAATCTAGCACCAAATGTAGTAATTACAAAGCATTATGACAATCACGGCGACGACAATGATGGAAACGAAAACCAGCGAAAGCGACCAGGCACTCTGCAATCATACGCAAGTACGCTTAATGATAGAGGTGATAGTGAAAGGCTTCGGGGACAAAGTCAAGATGCTACAGGCTTTAAACCCGACAGCCCCAGCGGGCCATTGGAGGAGATCGTCCACAAAGCTGGTGACTGGTCAGAACTTTCTGATGCCACTAACATGGCACGGCGCCTGAGAGGCAGTTTCGTCGAGTCAGCTGATGGAAGAAAGTTCCTTCCATTAGATGCGTTGAGAGCTATTGTAACTAAAGAGGCCGTACATGTGCAACTGACCCAGGCAGTTCCAAGAATATCGACGTCAGTTCTCGAGATTTGCGGGAGTATTGAGTTCGAAGATCAGAACCGGAGATTGCAATACACTTCGCGCCAAAAAATCTTCGCCACCCTGGTGCTGATCGACCAAGTCCATCGAATTCAGGACTTTGTGAAGGAGAAAATCAGTGACAAGGATCTGCCGCTCAGGGAATGGACGGCCAATGAAACAACTTTCCTTGTGACCGGAGATGCAAAAGAAGAACATCAGCCTTCTGCCGGATATGCACTACAAACAACCAAAGATTGGTCTGAGAACAGCATCGCAGCATTTGAAAACCAACAATGGATCACAATGGCTCCGTATTTTGCGAAGGCAGAGGACATGGGAGAGAAAGTCCATTTTTACCCCTTAAGTCCCCACGATATCTTGCCATTTGTCAAGCCGGGGACAGACGACCGAGGAAACCCGGCCTATCTAAACAAGGGGTTCTTCTCTACGGTTCGGCGTGTTAAGATCCATAAAGCCCACCATAATTTTCCAGTGGCCCAGGTATGACGAATGTTTCCTGTTTATAATCAATCAGGTAGATCGCTGACACTCTGACCTAGGGCAACGACAAGGGAGCGGACTTCGCCGTCAAGACAATTACGAGGGTATATGACAACAATGAGGACAACGCTGATCACAAGAAATGGTTTGATCGAGAGGTTGAGGCTTTGAAGAAATTCTGCCAGAGAGATGAGCGGCATATCATTAAGCTTCTAGCTACATTTGAGATCGGTGGTGTATACCACCTCTTATTTCCTGTTGCGGATGGAGATCTCATGGACTTTTGGGAACACCAAAAGGCAGAAAATCCCGAAGTGCCTGGCTCCTTCTCGATGGCAACTCTTTGGCTAGCTCACGAATGTCTCGGAATCGCCCAGGCACTACAAAAGATTCACAACTTCACCTATTCACCTTCGCCTGACGGGTATCTGCGGAATCTCTCTCAGATGCGTGTCAATGGTATCCACGGCGATATTAAAGCTCAAAACGTACTCTGGTTCAAGAAACTTCCCAGTCATCTTACCGTTTCCGGAGATAGGTTGAATGGCATGAATAATTACAGAGTTGATCTAGGACATCTCCAACTCTCTGATTTTGGTACTGTTTACTTCCATCGAGACTCAAGCAAGCAGAATACTCAAATACTGGTCAAGAACACGACATACCGGGCACCAGAATGTGATCTACCTCGAGACAAGGGATCAGCAGCTATCGACATCTGGGCATTCGGATGTCTCTATCTCGATTTAATCACGTGGCTACTTCGTGGTTTCAACAGCGTCGACGAAGAATTTCCTGCAACGCGTACCCAGGACGAGCCAGAGCCGAGAGAAGGGGGCCCCCCGAAAGAAGACAAATTCTTCATCTCCAAGAAAAGCTGGTTGAGGACCGCACATCATATGGTCAAGCCAAGTGTGACAGAGGTGCGTATTTCAAGCTTACCAATAGACATAGCCAAGGAAAGTGCGAAAACATGCTGACAACTTTATACTCTTGCAGTGGATAGAGTTTTTACATAGACAACCTCAGTGCTCTGATTTCCTTCACGATTTCTTGGATTACATCGAGACAAATATGCTCGTAGTATCCATTGAAGATCGAGATCAGTGCAGTGGCGTGGTCGGGAAGCTGCAAAAACTCTGTCGCAAGTGCAACAACGATTCGCGTTACTTCACCGAAGGGAAACCTCGTACGTGGACAAGTATTGCATCCAAGTATCGGACCGTCAGGAGAAAAGTTACACATGTAACCCGTTTCATCGACTCTCACGGGCAATTAGTTGCCCTTCTCTTCATCTTCTTAATCATCGTAGCATATTTTCTCATCCGGCATTTTGGTCCGGGTAAAGATTTATGACAGGCCATAGCTAACACAACGAGTAATGATAAATTTATGAGAATCTGGTGTTTATGAAATATAGAAGAGGGTTAATCTTGACTATAATAATGCTTCTTTGCCTTATCTTTGACCCAGTTGTATTGATCCTTGAAGGGCGATTAGCGAATGCCAAGAAAATGGAAACGGTCTTTGCCATACGGTTGTCAAACCAGGATCAACAACCCACACCTTGTACACTCCGTGAGATGGACCCTGCTATGTTATCAGCGTTTGAAACATTGAGAAGTTGCCTATATACTAGTGAATGTGCATCTGGACTGACAGGGACTGAATAGTGTGTGCGAGATAGTATTTGGTGCAGGGCTCTATCGAGCTTCCTGCCATCGACGTAATCAAAGTCGAAGTTATGGTATGCCATTGTGGGTGTAATTGGGCGTTAAACTCATATATGTGTAGTATAGTTATGATAGAAAGAAGAATTAGTGATAGAAATGAGATGTGGAAAAAGTTCTGCCCTTTTCAAGGCGATGTGATAATGCTCTTTACCCGGTGTCATGCAGGATAAGCTACAGGCTGACATGAAGCCAGCACGTAGCCTACCGCTGATACTGACTCATTTACGAAAGAAAGGGTGTAGTTGTGTGGAGTAGGACACCCATTTACAATCTGCGCCTTCACAGCCTGCATGCTATGAACATGTGCCCGAGAAGCCTCATGACGGTGGTCGTGCAGGTAACCCCGCAGCGCGGGGCTTTCACCAAGATACCGAAAAGACTTGATACTCTTGCCCTCACGTATGCATGCGCAGATTGAAGCTGCTTTATTTTGACCTCTATATTGCTTCTATCTTATCTATGGCCGAACAATTGGCTACAGAAAGAAACTCATTCTGAATCTCTAATCATCTGACCAGAGCCGCTGGAAGATCCCTTAGATATTTCATTGTTTACGTACTACTCGTGAGAAATGGACTGGGCAAGACAACGATGGGAATTGTCTGAGTGGGATCTCGAGACCTTCGAGTATGCTGAACGAAAGTGTAAAGTAATACGACTTGGTTTTGATGATTGTGTTTGTCTGCCCAAACGTACTCAATACTGTGAAATAGGACTCCAAGTTGACCATTTTGGGAACAGGGGGACCGCATCGTGCGATCTACGGACCTAGTAACCAAAAAAGACTGGGCACTCGAGTTTGAGAGTGTGAGTATAATCATTTTTATTACAGAATTTCATATCTAACTTTTCATGCAGGAAAAAGAGGCTTTAGAGATCTGCAAGCCTACTACATGCGTCATGTAATAAACGTTTCATCTTCCATTACCATATGAGTCAAGTCTCACAGGCTCGGTAGCTTAGGAAGTCGCTCCCATCAGTCCAACGAAGGACTGAGCTCTCTACCGTTCGCAAGATCGGTGTTCGACAATGTCACAGAACGGTTCTGCGTGCATGAGTCGGTTGCGCGAACCATTTTTCGGAATTATGCCGGCACCTTCACTCAGACCCGACTCCTACACGGTAAAACTTCGAAGAGAGCGGTTGGTACGTATGATTATGTCACTAAGAAATTGGTTTCACTTTCAAGACTACTAGCTAAATGCAGCAAAGTATACAACTGTCGATCATCAGCCCACTGGGATAACGACCTAGCGTTGTCAGTAACATACTTTCCAGAGACGGGTTCCATCTTTGGGATATTTTATGGCTGTAACGACCACTCGCTGGGAAAGACGGTTATGACCAAGATCGCCAATAGGCTAAGTAGGAGTTCCGAGGACGCGTTCACCCATCCGATGCTATTAGTAGGTCTCTTCGTCGAGATGGAGCGAGCGCGGTTGCGCGGACTCGTGTCCAATGCCAAGATTGCCCTTCAGGACATTATCGACAACCTGCAACGTAGCGGGTACAGCGCCATCTCGCAGTCTGACAAATCTCCTGCTGATCCTTGGCTTGGTATTTACACGATCAAGAATGGACTAGAGCTATGGACGAAGCTGCTGCTTAAGATGATTTCACATATCGATGAGTTAGATAGGGATGCTGGCTTACAGCCCCCGTGCCGGAGCGGTCAGAGCGACGACTCATACAGTAGGACTGGCCAACGCATCAAGGATAGATTGGAAGAGATTCATCTCGAGTTTGAGGGGCTTGTGAAGGAGTGCGAGATGATCATCGACGGAATGACTTTGGCAACTAATTTGGTTTGAGTTACCAACGTTACCATTATGTTAAATGGAAAGTGCTGACTAACGACTCACCAACAGGCAATCGCGCGCGATAACATGCAAGACGGCAAGCGGATGAAGTCTATTGCAGTGGTCACTATGGTCTTCTTACCTGCTACGTCGGTGGCTGTAAGTAACAACTCTCACCAGCCTGCAAGCTTGTCCGAAGCTTCCGCCAACCAATGCTAATCAATATACTTAGACATTCTTCTCCATGACGATTTTGAGCCTCGACCCGAGCTATATCTGGTTATATCCTAGCATCACTATTCCTTTGACTATCTTGGTATTATGCATTTACAGGTTGGATATTCTACGAACATGGCAAAAGCAATCACTGCATAAGGCTTCAACTACGGCGGAAAAGAGTATCAATGACTCACTTGATGTCCATATTAAGGATGGGCATACGAAAGATTGTCATTTCCGACGCTACTGCTGCTTGGTTTAGGGGACTCTCTTGTACATAAGTAGGGTTGGACACAGACATTGAATAAAAGCGTTTAGTGTTCATCAAAACTGTAATATCGTGATGCTATAATGCGATCGAATGTTCCATCGGGTGATCCCAAGACTGGTGTGATACCTGTTGTGTATGCACCATTTCGAGTGATCTGGGTTGAGTTTTCAACACATCTGGAAAACCTTTGCTAACATCCTCAATATTATTTTTTTTTTTTCATGTAGTAGAAGTGATAAAGTCAGTATATTTTGGAATGATCACCTTGTCCGGACAACTCGTCACATTCACTTGACAGCAACCCTGTGCTTATCTGCTCTGTAGTGTCCCACCCGTGACTCGAATGCTGGTATTATAATTAGCTAGTAGTGCTAAATCGTCATCTGTGAAGATAGGACAAAGATTACTCTGGTACGGATACCTACTCTGCTCAAGATTCATGACAGTGCCAGTGATATAAAGGACAAAGCTTGATGAAAATAATAGACACCCGCCGTTGGGATGTTCATCCGCACCAAGCAAATAATAGTACGTATAATTGAGAAATTTGTTTGCAACTTAAACGGGCAATAAGAAAAATTTACTTTGTAAAAAGAGACCTCGGTGGATTTGGTAATAATTCCTTTCCCTGCCTTGCATCCCAGACCAAGCAGTGCGTGTCTATAGATCTAGGTGTACCCCGAGATCGAGACTATTGTATCTGAATCTTGTAGATCATAAATGATTCTCGAAATTGAGATGATGATGACAAGTGTCGAGCTCTGCGTTGCTGCTTATCGCTCACCATTCATAGTTTCCATTGCATTATCTCAATCATCTGGTGTATTTATTCATACCGCAGAGAAACTGCATATTCTCCATTCAGTTTATAATGTATCCACGTACCAATACTTGAAGGAGGGAAAGGCATAGACAGGTTTCGATAATTGATATTCATTTCTTGCGGCTTTGGCAAAACACATAAATTCCGAGAGTCGAATGATTGAGTAATGCTTTGCCTGAGACTTGACAGCCCTGAGCCATAAACCCAGTCTTGTTCTCCTACTAGTTCTTGATATGCACTGTGCTTAAACAAGGTGTCGGCATCAGCAGTTCGGCATTGTTTATCTATGCCATAAGCCTCCCTCACAACTGACAGTGGGGTATGACTACATCGATCTTAATGGTCAACAGAAATACCATGTTCAACTAGTGATGCAGCGATTCTATCGGCATCGCCTTTACATGACATTCTTTTTTGTCAGGTAGAAAAACGGCGCTTGGCCTTCGTAATTTGTCACGTTGATCATGGCGCCGCCATCAAGTGATAGTCTCTGCAAAATAGAGAAGTCTGACCATATTTATATCTCATCTCTAGCAGTTCTTTTACCTCTTTCATGGTCATTACACTGAGGAGTGAGGAGAAAAGTTATTTTGGAAAGAAAAACTAAGGAAAAAGGAAGTGTACGAGATCTTTCCAGGGAAGTAACCGTTTAACATTTGATAGCACCACGAATTTCTATGCAAGTCTATCGGTTCAAGTTGTCGAAACTGAGTATAAGAACCACTCGCGTAAAGCTGACCCCGATCGATCCAAAAGAAGGTGGGAGCACTGTGCTCAACAAAGATCCGACGTAGCTGCGTTTATGCGAAAATAAAATAGGACCGAAGACAGAAGTATTGCAACCTGTAGGTTTGATGACAGCGATGACCACGATTTGGGCAGTATTCAGCTAATGTGTATCAGAGGGTGGATACGATGAAAACTACCGATCAGCTGGCCCACGGATGGGTATATAGTAAGAGCGGGAGCATCAATTTAGTATAACTAAGTAGTTCCTGGCACGGGATCGGATGCATTGGGATCGGGTCCGAGTTGAGGGCTCAACACAACCTACACCACTCAAGGGTGAGGTGCGCAAGCCCGTGAATGGCTCTATGAACTGGAAAATCAATGAATTCTTGTGACTTGAACACTTATGCATAGAAATCAATATGTTAGAAAGCTCAACGCGAAATTGAATTGTAGGCTCCTGGGTAGTTGATCACTCTAGGTCTGCCATCTTGCTAAAGCTAGGCTGACTATGCTAAAAATGCAACGCAATAAATGCTTACATAATCACCACCCCTATTTCAGCATGGCTGTACAGTACATATTACGGACAGCCAAATGGTTCTGTTACTTTCCTGATGAATTAGTTCACCAGTACAGAGTTAAGATTATTCATGATCAAGTTTCACTGCAATTCTTCATCTACATACATGAAAATATTCCCACAATCTGTTTGCCAGATTGATATAAATTTCCATTACTATAAACATTGATATCTATTCAACTGTTATAGATACTGCTGTCTACTTAGAGGTGTACCTGGTATGTGAATCATATTCACATGAAGCCCTGAAGTTACTGCGCTAATATCAATCAGATGGTGTCAGAGTACATCATGAGTTTTAGGCATACCAGGGTCAGTGATAAAGTCTTGACATATCCATAAAAAAGTTGTTGTCGCGTTTATTGGCATGTTCTTGTTTAAACATGAAGCTCTGATGAGAGAGAGACTAGAGCCAACGTTTATTGTCGATACACATGCCCAAGAGTATGGATCAACCTAGAAAACACTATAGGTAGATCACGATCAGGTGACGCGCGTTATGCGGAAAACCGAGAAACGTTACGGAATACCCGCTGCCATTCTGAACGGCCATCCCGAAATAACAGGAGTTCTGGACTGTTTGTTCGTCATAGAGCTCAGCTGTGGCACGTGCTTATAATATCATTGTCTAGGAAATTGGTGGCGGGGTTTTTCTCCTATACAGGATTTTTTTTTCAAAACCTCGTGTTGGTGTCCCTATACAGTTTCCACAAACAGACGACAAAATTAGAATTCTGACAAGGTGACGTGCAGAGCTTGCTGCAGGCAGCGTCATCCTGCAGCACGGACGGCCCTTTTTTAGGTCACTGGGTGCCCCTGAGTTGCCCCTGAGCAACCGGAATTGCGGGGAATTGGGGTACCCCCCTCTCGCCAATTGCCGGGTTACGCCGACACGGCGCCGCTTTATATGGGTGTGAAAGATAAGGGTATTGCACTCTAAGTATGAGCCATTCCTCATTCCTCTCTACTTTGTTCGCCCATAACAGGTAGTAGATTGCGAGTCGAAGTTCAGGATAGTATGGAACTGGCATTGTGTGGCGATCCGGGCCCAGGTGCCGGTACCTAAACCCACCTACCGCATCTGGGTTGAAGGATCGTCGCTTTAGTATACTGAAACACCGTCAAATTGGTTGCGCCTCCTACCCGTAATAGAAGGTCCACATGTTGGATACGTTTGCTAAAGACAGTGATGCCAGTTTGGGGATTTGCAAGCCGACGGCGTAAACTAAAATTGGGCAAGGGAGATAGTGAAAAAGCAGCCTTTCTGTTAAGGAGTATCGGGATCTGTTCCGCCGCGTTTCTGGAAACAAATAAGCTTATGAGCTATCCTCCGACATACCACGCCATGGCTTTGTTCTTCCACTTTGGGATGTATATAATAGAAGCTACCCGGCACAATGTGAGCTGTGTTTCAACCTTTCGACATCGCCAAGAGTTAGCAACATCTCTATAGCCAAAGCAGAAAAGATGAAGTCGACACTCGCTCTCGCCGCTATTGCCCCGTCAGTCTTGGCCCAGACTCTTTGTGACCAATATGCCTATGCTTCTGCCAATGGTTACGGCGTGAACAACAACAACTGGGGTGAGAGCGCTGGCTCTGGGAGCCAGTGCACTTACATCGACAGCTATCCGACGTCGGGTATTGCCTGGCACACCGATTGGACGTGGTCTGGCGGAGACAACAATGTCAAGTCATATGCCAACTCTGGTCTCATAATCAACAGCGGTACCCAACAGATCGTCAGCAACATTCCCAGCATCCCGACAAAGGCTCAATGGGCATATACTGGAAACGATATCCGAGCTGATGTCGCGTATGACATGTTTACGGCCTCGGATCCCAATCACGACACTAGCAGCGGAGATTATGAGATGATGATCTGGTGAGGATGGGCTCAACGATTAGCATCGAACAGCACTGACTTTTCACAGGCTTGGTGATCTAGGAGGTGTAGACCCTATCGGTAGCAGCACCGGAACCGTCACAGTTGATGGCGCTTCCTACAATCTGTGGGTTGGATACAATGGTGCCATGAAGGTTTTCAGCTTCGTTGCTGTAGATTCCCCTGCTACCTTTGAGTCTGATATCTCGCTCTTCTTCGACGAAATCACCAGCAGCCAAGGCTTTCCCGCTTCGTCCCAGTACCTTATCAGTATGTCTCACCTCTTGCCAGTGCCCTACACATGATGCAAGACAACAGGAGTGATGAATAGAGACCATAACTGACTTTTTACTCCTACAGGCTTGCAATTCGGCACTGAGGCCTTCACAGGCTCGGACTGCCAGTTCAACGTGTGGTACTGGTATGCATCGATCGAGTAAAGCACGGGATAGAGAAAGATCATCGGAGTCGGAGAGGGGAGATTGAGAGGCCTGTGCATAGTGAGCTGTAACGAACACAATGATCACCACCTGCCAAATGCTCCGGCCTTTGCTTTTGAAATCATAGTATTGTTAAAAACCAGAGCAAAGCGCACCTCAACTCACTGCTCTGTTCTTTTGATACCCTGTTGATATTGGGAAATTCGTACTCTTCGTATCGTGCGGTCGGTATTCTGGACTACACGCTGCTGTACACATAGCGCTAAACATTGGTGATACATACATGAGATAAGACCTCTCCTAGATAGTGCAACGGAGGTATTGGATGGTATCATGTGATCACCGAGGCCCTGTATAATAGGTGCATTTTGCGACCGGTTTGATCACAGTTCGACATGCGGTTTTCTTCCCACATTACGGCCCTCTATAGGCCACTTGAAGCCCTATCTATTAATTGTGGTCTCCAGCATGGTCATCTAGTAGGCAGCAGGTCTCGAGAACTGCAGCTTCGCTGCTAGCTATAATTGAGTTGAGGTTCTCGAGATCTATTTCAATAGATACCTGCGGAAGGGACACACTTCTGGATCTCGCTAATATGTAGCAACCTTGCAGGTAGAAACAATCATGCACGCATGTGTAGATATACTCGTTCTATAACATACACACGCATTGAGCCAACTCATCGTGGAGGTCTGCCTCTGGCGGCATTTTCAGCAACTGTGATACTTGCCTTCTCATCTTTGTGGTGTATGAGTACAACTAGAAAGGCGTATGTGTAAACGCGACAATGACCATATAAGAACTTTGTCGTGTTAGTCAAGGTTAACTCGACAACTAATTCGGCCTATATGGACACTTATTTAAGTTGCCGGTGATAGTATGTGTTGACATGTAGAACGGTGCTGTCACGCTCACTAATGATATTTATGAGAAATACTCTTAGTCGAGGCTTAATTTTAAAAAAATATATCAAAATGTATTTGCGCTTTTTTGTAAGCTCTAGATGGTGTAACAGGGAGAGTAAGTCGATTGATGTAGACCCAGGATTTGAAAGGATCTAGACCACTCCAGCTATTTTCATGTTTCGAACTCACTTTACAAAATAAATAGCGAATGTTGCACTGTCAGTATCAATGTGAGTTGTGAGAGTATCACGACTCGAGGCAGCTGGTCACCAAGATATGCACGTGACTTCGCTTACACAGTTAGCCATTGCGCAAAATTTGCAGTCGGTCCTTTTAATACTAGTTTCTTCCATCGCTTCGATGGAGAGATAGGTAAATCTCGAGATGACGCGTGATCGCTCAAGGGTCTTCGCATAGGGCATGCGCTTTTGCGAAAAGGGACCATCTCCACGATACATTGCATTCCAAGTCTCTCATTAAATTCAAGGGATCTCTGTCGTCGCTGCCGTGGGCATCTTACCAGCTCTTCGGAACCGCCAGCACCAGCCCCGCTTCCTGATACCCTTGGCCCGATCCGAAAATGGCATCATTTGGCGTCGCTATTATCGGCAGTGGCCTTTTCGTCAAGGAGGAACAACTGGTGAGTCGGTTACCTATCCCCGAATGAATGAGCTACGATTTCCTCATTGCTGGTAGATCTCCAGAGTTTCTTATGAGTGGCGTGCTTTTTGAAACGTACATTGGTCGAGCTTCGCCACTATTGCAGCACGTCCAAAGGTCTAGACCACCCAGTAACAAGACCCACTAGCTAATGTTACGGTATCTAGCCTGCCGCCGTTTCCTGTCCACTCATCGACGTGAAGGCCATTTGGTCACGGTCTGCCAGATCAGCAGGGGAAGCTGCAAAGCTCATTCCGCACCAGTCCGCACCGGTAGAGGTTTATGCCTGTGATGCCGGCCCAGACAAGTCCTTTGATGATCTCCTGGCCCGAGCCGATATTACAGGCATGATTATCACGCTACCCATCGTCGACCAGCCTAGCTACATCGAGAAAGCGCTGGCCGCGGGTAAGCACGTTCTTGCCGTGAAGCCTATCGCCAAAGACGTCGCTACGGCGGTCAAGCTCATCAGTTACTATAAAGAGGTGTCGGCCGAGACTAAGGCGACCCTAGCCATCGCGGAGAACTTCAGATACCAGCCAGGATGGGGTTACGGGGCCGAAGAGATCCGGAAACTGGGTAATGTGACGGGATTCGTGGTGAGGCTGAATTCAATGATGAGCACTAGTAACAAATATTACAAGACTCCATGGCGCGCTACACCAGAGTACCAGGGCGGTTTCCTCTTCGACGGGGGCGTGCATTTCACTTGCGCGCTGCGGCAGCTGCTAGGCCCGCAGCACGCGGTCGAAAGCGTGATAGCGCAGACCTCGCTGATATCAAAGCACCTCGTACCGAAGGATACGGTTAACGCGATTCTGCGGACTAAATCGGGGGCCGTGGGATCGTATATCCACAGTGTCGGAACGACGATGAACGCCTTCGAGTTTCACATTGCCTGTGAGCAGGGCTTCATCAAAGCTGAGCGTGATCGTGTGATCACGATTCGCGGGGTGGGTGAGAATGCTACGACTACGGAGAAGGTTTTTGAGCGAACGAGCGGAGTAAAGGAGGAGATGGATGACTGGGCCAAAGCCGTAGTATCTGGGGAACCGCACGCTCGGCATACTCCCGAGATGGCACTCGGAGACTTGGAATTGGTGGAGAAGATGTTGACTAGCGGGGATCAAAGTGGAACGATGCAAATTTTGGAACACCAGTGACCTGGGAGGTGGTACACAGCAGTTGCTCTTTCTGAGGTGCTATAATTTACCCGAGGGGCTTGTTACCAGTAGTTTCTGTAGTCCTTCCCGTAGCTGGCTGTTCATGCCATTGGCCTCAGGCCGTAGCGTAGTTCGGTCAACAAAGACGTGGACAAATTCACCTACGGCCTTGACCTCATCGACGCCTTTCTCGAAGAGGGCGACCTCATAAACAACGCTCGACTTGCTTAACTTGTTGACACGTAGGCACAGCTCTGCAATCTTGGGATATGAGATAGCTGAGAAATAGTCGCAGTGGGTGTGCGCCATGAGTGGATGCTGGGCTGAGGTGGGCGGATCAAGACCGCAGTAGTCCATTAGATAGGAGTTGATGATAGAGTCGAAACTGCAGTAGCTCTCACGTTAGATAGGCGGGGGACGGGGAGCTATTGATAAGGGGCATTGCGGCCTTACAGAAAATTGTAGACCGAGTTGTTCATGTGATCATACATATCGTTGTCAGCCCTGGATATGTAGATGAGCTGGAGAGGACCGAGAACATGTGTGACTATGCTTTTACTCACCAGCGCGTTCTGTATTCGAGGAGGAAAGGGTAATCCTTCCTCAATCTGCTTTTCAAATGCTTTGACGTCGCCATATCGCTTTTGAAAGAGGCAAAAATTGGATGCTATAGACTCAGAAAATCAACAGCAAATGATGGGTTGTGGAGTTTGTTTACAACTGACATACTCTGTCAGTAGAAGCCGAGGTTCACGATGGATTTAGATTTTGGCAGTTCAGAGACGGGCAGCTGCTGACCAGCTGCAGGTACCTTTAGGTGCTAAATACTTCTACTGACCTGCGCCATACCTAACTTTATTATGTCTCAGGCCCCACTAAAAAGTTGGAGGGGTTCAGATTATTCTCGGCCACTCAACCACCACCACTTCTTCTCCCTTGTCCTATCATCGGCGGCATCGTGACAGCTTCATATTGGTCCACATGCGATCTCTCGCTCGGACCCATCCACGACTGCGCCTCTCCACTAGACCTTCACAAACTCATCAATATTCCGCAGCTACTACCCCATGAGCGAACCAGATCCGACTGCAAGCCCAGCAGCCCTTGCAGTACCCGAGTCTTTTGACGTCGTTCGTCCAAAGTCCAAAAACCCTCCACCAACAAAGAAGAACAAGAACCCGAAGCCTCCCCGAGACACTCGACCTCCACCCTACTATTTCGAACACGGGCTGCGACGCGTTGCTCCCTACAACTACACCTACAATACCTGGTGTAAAGAGCGCTGGAGAGGGAGAGAAGTCCTAGACATCTTCGAGAGCGAGTTCAGGGACCGCCCGCTGTCTTACTATAAACAAGCTATAGAAATAGGCAATGTGAGCATAAATGGGGCACGCGAGTCTCCCACCTACATCCTGAAGAATGGTGATCTGGTGTCTCACATGATCCATCGCCATGAGCCTCCTGTTTCCGCCACCCCCATAGGTATCCTCCACGAGGACGCCGACATGATTGTAATCAATAAGCCCTCCGGCATCCCTGTCCACCCCGCCGGCCGCTACAACTTCAACTCCGTTATAGAAATCATGAGAGCCGAGCGTGATCCCAACTGGATCGCCTATCCCTGCAACCGGCTTGACAGGTTGACAAGCGGCATCATGTTTATCGCCAAGCATTCAAAATCTGCCGAGATCCTTGGAGAGAAGATCAGGGCAAGAACGGTGCGGAAAGAGTACCTCGCCCGGGTCATCGGGAATTTCCCAGATGGAGAGGTTGTTTGCAACCAACCTATTCTTCAAATTTCACCCAAGCTCGGGCTAAACAGGATTCGAGCAAATGGGAAATTTGCGCGTACTGTCTTCAAAAAGCTCGCCTACTATCCACCGCGCGAGCGGAAGGAGCAACCAACTGCAGATGGCGAAGGGAATCCACCACCGCGGCAGGAGGGATATTCTATAGTCCGCTGTCTCCCTGTTACTGGGCGAACTCACCAGATTCGAGTGCACTTGCAGCATTTGGGTCATCCAATTCAGAACGACCCCATATACGCCAACCAGAAGGTATGGGGCTTTGATTTGGGTTGTAATGACCCCGAAGCCGTCCAGAATACAGACGAAGACATCATTTCGCGACTAGACAGGATGGGCAAAGAAGACGTAGCCGACGCGATCGCATACTATGACGAAGTGGTTGATGAGTACCACAAGAAGAAAGCTGAGAAGATGTCAGGTGAGCTCTGTGAAGTCTGTGATACTCCTCTGTACACAGACCCTGGCGAGCAGGAACTGTCACTATGGCTGCATAGCCTGCGATACGAAGACGCTGGCGGTAGTTGGAAATATGTCAGCCCTTTGCCAGACTGGGCCCTACCCCCATCCGGGGCATCAGGTCCGACAGAGGTCGGAACACTAGATGAGCTGGTCGACGCAGTGAAGGACGTGAATCCCGAACTTGCGTCAGCTGCAACGTGAGTAGACAATATGGGTCGTGATAATTGAAACAAGCCGTTGGACCGGTGCAAACCTAAATATGCTGCCGTTAATAATCTGCGGGGAGCTCCGTATGGAGATGAAGCCAACACTGTCGTGGAGACCTTCAACTTGCTTTCAGCCACATGCTCTCTCAGTACTGATCCTTGCGCATAAGATCCTAGCAGACACATCTGAGTTTGCTAATTGTCACACCAGAGTTCTCTAGGACATAGGCTTCCCACTTGAGAATCATTCATGTCGCCTTCTAGAAGTTTCAGGCATGTGGTATAGCTAGCAGAACTTGAGACCATGCTTGCTACGAGCAACATCGGGATGGTGGTCAAAATAGCCCTTTGAGTGTCTATCTTTCGTGTTCTGATTCGGGTACGATAATCTGGCAATCAGCACAATAACCTATCAGAAGAGGCCGATTGCAAGTTTCGTAGTCGGCCAACGCTTATTATAAGCGACAGACGTATTGATTTGCATCTGTGTATGTCGTCAGTGATGTTGAGCTAACATCATCCTTCGCTCGGAGGGGTTAGAGAAGGGTTATTGGCTCATAGGCACTGGCTTCGGAATATTCCTTGAACGCAGCCCACATTTAAAATGGCTGCATATTGTTTCGCTACCTAGAGGCAGGTGGTCTGCCGCAGTTCGTGTTAGTAGAGCCTTGGCATAACAGCAAGACACACATGGCACCTACCACCAACAATGCTGTCCTTCAATCCGGCTGAGAGAGAATCGAGTCGGCCGATAAACCCCATCTGGCATCCCTTACCGACAACACGAAGTGCTTGAGGCGCTATTAGCAAGCTGAGAGAGTGCATGGTTGCCAGCCGAATACAGTACGATCTCTCGTCCCCTCCCGTGTATCCATTGAGGCCTGGCCTTTGTAGCGTGAAGTTTATTTGCACAACACTTCCCTGTTGCGAGTCTTGAGCATTGAGGGTGAAGAAAGCTGGGACGGTGGACGTTCTCCGCATGGCCGATGTAGCCCGCACCTAACGACTTTGCCTTGCCATTGCTGACTCTCCGCTTTGATTAGATGATGATCCAATCAGAACATCTGGCTACTCCAAAATCAGAACCCCAGTCGACCTAGTCAAGCAACTTTCAAGCCACCTCGAACTCCTGGTTCAGGTACTGGGTTCAATTGCCAGGGAGGCACAGATCCGGGTCATCATGTCTGCCGTTGCCTAGACCTTGTACTCAAGAGGGGCCACTAGAGGTATGGAGACCCATCCATCATTGACAGGCTGCTAGAGTGTGTCTGGGTCGTAGTGGTGGGCCGAGCTATGATCGCTCTAGGAAGAGGCTAGCGGAAAGCTGCCGACACTATGCTGCTCAATCCCATTTGATGTCATTATATAACCCTCACAACGCCAATCGCCATTGACCTGACCTAGTTGACTCTTTTATGATCATAGCCTACCTTATTGCCAACATATCTATCGACGTCGTCTATCCAAGTTTGAAGTGTTTCAACGCACGTTCATAGTGCTATTAGGCATGGCTCACATTACTCCGAATATCTATCCATCCTCACACACATCGCCAGCGCTTAAGATGGAAAATACAGATAACGTGAAGGCTGCTACAACTTCACCGACCAAGGGAGGAAAGCGGAAAGGTATGTCTCTAGATGGTGGGAAGGGAAATCAAACCTGACACTTGCTCTAGGCACCAGGAGTGTATCCACTCTCACTCCTTCGCAGCTTGCTCGAAAACGCGCGAATGACAGAGAAGCGCAGCGGGCAATTCGAGCACGGACTAAGGAACACATTGAGAACTTGGAGAAGGAAATAGAGGAGCTTCGAAGTAGGCACAGTCGGGATCAAACAGTACAGGATCTTCTGCGAAGAAACAAGGGTCTCGAGGAAGAAGTCCGCCGACTGCGTGAAAGTTTGGGAATCCGCAGTACTGGGCCAACACATCACTACGAGCCTTGTAAGTTGAAAATCTTGATCCGACAGAAGCACATCAACACTAATCGAAATGCAGCTTATGGATCCAGCTCACAATCCTCCTTTGGACCTGCTACACCAGCAGATTACCACCCGATAGTGACAACAGACGGTCTTCCCTACCACAGCGCTCCTGATACCACAGATATCTGGCCTTCTTCAGTGCCTTGCTCTGCTACATCTACTGTATCCAGCCCTTCCTCATCAGGTGCGGCAGAAGAGTTTGGAGGGACTTATCTCCCAACCAGCATGCCGCCACAGGCAGTCCTCGAGCGTGCTAGCATTCCACCAGGACTGAGCTCGCCAGCGGCATCATGTATTAGCACCGATTTGTCCTTCGATGACGTCAAATCTGGTAAGGATTTCTGCCCAGTTGTTGACTATTCAAGGCTGAAGTCTAATCAGTATCTTCTAGAATTTGGGTGCCCGCCGGCGATGGGTATCGTTCCCATGCCCCCCACGTATCATCACCCTCCGTGCAACATGTACCCAATGTACTACCGAGCGTCGCCGATAGCAATGTAAGCCGACGTTCGAGCCACTCATACTGGGAAACCCGGGTCTCTACCATCAGTCCATTATTTCGGGTTGATGCACTTATTGTGGGGTACATTGCGGATTGTCGACGTTTAATGGGAGTTTCTGGCGCCCATCCACATCGCGGACTTGCATCCGGTCCGAGGAAACCGAATATTGGGCCGTTACTATGCACTTATACTGAAATCGCTCACACTCTCGGCCTCGAGGAGCTGCGGCTTCAATCAGCGGCTTCTCATCCCGTAGTTGATGTCTCGGCGGCAGTATTCCACGAGACCAATTTGATCCTACCACTGGAACGAGTCGGTTGCTTTTTATTGATCAGAACTTTACTATCTTGGCTAACGCAAGCCACGAGAGAAGCTTATATTGAGCTAAGGGATATCTTTCCGCCGCAATCCATCCAAGTGTCAGTCCCTCATTCCCAATGGATTGACTTCATCATGTGGCCACGGCTTCGAGCAGTGGTCATTGAGAGGCAGAGTTTGTACGACAATATGGAGTTTCGGCAATTGTACAGCACGAGTCTACAACTGACAAATTGGGGCGACGGAATTCTGGGCGCATTTTCGGTTGATTTTTCTACGGCATCGGTTTACCCAACGGATGGTTTTCTCGAACATGTATGGGACTTACGAAACTGGGCTATGGAGGAAAATTTCATGAGGCGTTACCCTGAGCTGGTGGCGTATATCGGAACGACTGGGGTCTAAGGACTGGTTAGGGCGGGAAAAGACATTGCATGCAAAGGCTAACAGGCCTTTCGCAATCTGGCGTTTTCTGGCGGCTGGAAGTTGGAATACTGCTACCTAGAGAGTTTTAGGCTCTCGGGGCTATGATACCACAGAGGACACTGGCGTTTGTCTATTTCGTTATCGTAAATAGAATGAAAGAAGGCTCCATCGGATAGAGAAATTTAATCTCAAAAGTATCTACCACATTCTACTTTGTTCATTTTCACGTGCTCTTTAAACATTTCCGAGCTAGATACTCAAATATCAGCCGCACATTTGTCAAATAGACAGAGATAACTACCATGTTGTGATCCAAAGGCTGTGATGTTCACTTTGCCTGCTGATCAGACAAGCCACAGCCTTGAGCTACGAGGCTTTCTCCCCGCACAAGTTCTTTGTGCTAGGACCAAGGATTGTACTACCAAATAACTATTGCAAGATCGACTTTACTGCATCGTAAGTGCTATGAATTCCTGACGACAGTGGACTACAATAGCTCTCTTCCATCTCCATAGCTGTGAACATTAAGGTGCCTAGTGAATAGTGTATCGTTCTCCATGCTCCATGTGGAATTTCCCCTCAGACCGTTATTGATGTATTTCTAGCCGGATTATCTAGCCTCTGAGCTATCTACGTTAGTTATTCGCCGGTTGTGCTCCGCCGGATGAAGTCCCGAGGTTGGTTGCGCAAGCGAGTCTTGGTCAAACATGGCGTCTTTAGTATCTTGCTGACGGCGTAGAAGAGAAGGCGAGGAGGCAAAGGAGACGAAGTTTGATTGGACAATCAATTGAGAAGCGCAGAGCTGAGCACGACGTGAGGTGCAGCAGTGAGTGACCTCGGCAAGTGGGCATTGGTAGCACTTGACCTCAACCCAAGCCTGCCAACTGGTGTAAAAAATAAATGGGACACTTTTTGCTGAGCCGCCCTACAAAGATGTCCCATTTATTTTTTACACCGCTTGCCTGCCTGGACCTTATCTTGCCTTGCTACTACGCCCGCTAGCGAAAACAGTTAGAGATTAGGGGAGTCTCGGTAAGGTCGGTTGGCGAGACCGTCGTGACGCCGGCATCAGATAATGGCCTTGGTGCTTTCCCTCGCATCGCTTACTGGGGTGCTAATCAAAGGGTACAGTAGTGATAGTCAATCTCTCTAGTTTCTATGGAGCTAGTATGTCACATCAACAAACTATCTAATAATCTATAGACTAATAACAGCTTTAAGAGAAACCGCTGGCCGATGGATGTCGAGAACTACCTACACGCGATCGCAAAATGATTGTCTCCCTGTGCTGATCACGATGGCTCCAGAACCCTGAAGCACGCTACCATGGTCAGTCCCGTTGGAGAAAATCTCCCTGCAGGGGAAACTCCACCGCTGCTTTCTTCAGGAAACTCAGGGGGTTTACCTGCGGTAAAGACAGAGCTTATCGGGTAGAGGCCGCAAAAGCTCCTGGTCGTAGCGCGCTTAGTAGCCCATTAGGTAATGGGTAGGCACGATACAGCACCCGCCACTTCGGGTACATACTCCTTATCGAGGTATTTGACTCTCGACACTGATGGGATCAAGGAGAATGTGGCCGAATAACGAGATGCGGACCGTACAGATGGATTTCCCTCACACCATACCCATCGGCTGGAGGGATACTGTACTTGAGTTTCGTCTCTCAAAATAACACTAAAAATAAGCGAACCACGCCGGTCCTCCGGTTCTCCATCGGAAAACCCGCCGACGCCATCGTCGCGCCTGGCCGCTCCACTTGCAGAAGCCGCTAATAAGAGCAGTGCCGACGAACCACTACGCCACTCTCGCCCGTTGTTGCTCATTGAATCGTGTTCACAATAAATATTTGCACGGTTATTATGGACAGGCCAATATCATCGAAGAGAATGGACCCTTCTATACGGCATTGCCAAGGTTTTCTCTCAAACATTACTCAACAAACTGGGGAAGGGGTGAGACTCCCATGGCGATCACTGATTGTTCAGGGGCAAGCCAATCACGCTAGAGCGACCGTTTGTTTCTCAAATAGCTGACCTTGTCGTGGTGCCGAGCGGAGACCTTCCGAGAAGCCGGTTGGGAGTGCCAAGTAATGTGCTAATGTGCTGTTTTCTGATGAGTGATCAAACTGCTGTCTGCTTGCGTATCTGTTATGCTGTGCAGATACTAGTCCTCGACTTCAATCTCATAGTTTTTGAGGGGCCAGTTTTGACATCATTTTCACATATGAAAGCGTCGGCAGTCTTTCTGGCTTTTACCACGTGGCTATGGACGCACAAGTGCTGAGGACTTTTGAAAAGGGGACTCGCATTGGTCTAGACTTCCCCCACCAACTCAAGTCGCCCAGCAATCTCATCGGCCCCAACTCCTCATCAATATCCCTGTCTAGTCACAACATGCGTCATTTCATGATCTATGCTGACAGAGATATTAATGATGAAGGCAGCATCTACCTACCCTATTCTTCACTTATCGGGCAGTTACATCCGAAAATGGGACAAAGGGCGGGCAACCTCATGGCCAGCCTTGGTATCGTTAAAACTCTGTGGAAGACGCTATGGCATTTCAACTTCCGAGTTTTCCTCTTATTTCGCTATCGGTCACTTTAGCCTGACTCTCCAACAGCCCTTCACACACTTACACCAGTTTCCAACACCCTGAAACAGCTATCCTAGATACTAGCGGATCATGGTCTCTCGTGTCTGGCATTTAGAGTTCAGCTAATATTTGCAGCCTTCGAACGACTGTGACCTCATCCCGCTGCGAGTTTTTCTTCAAGGAGGGCACGGCCACCTCAGGGTAACCTCCTTTTCGGGGCATATCCTCCTGTTTCGAGGCAAGTCCACACGTGGGAGGAGATACTTTATTTTGCTCCGGACTCTACGTCATAATCAGAACCATTTGAGCCCTGAGAGACAAAGTGAAGAACTCTTCGAACGAGAGAGATATCAAATTCAAAGTGGCATTATTGAACTTTTTTTGAGCAGGAAAACGACCACTTGCGAAACAAGCTATACTATCCATAGCCTGTGGTGCTCAGCGCACTATGGATACGTCGACTCACCTCGGGATCATGAGTTGATTATGGAAAATCTATGGAATTTTTCTAGAATGAACTAACCGATATGTCCAAGATGCTACGTAGGCCTTCCGGGTGTCAAATTGGGGAAAGGTACGCGCTTCAAGGTTTGGATTCTTGCCGAATTGCGATGCGGCCCTCCAGCCCGCAGATAAATTGATCGACACATCTGAGTTCTTCTATGCATATCGATTTCAAGATTCCCTCTTGAACCCACGTGGGGAGTTATGTCCGCTCTTCGATCCCGGTGGATTGTGCTCAACCTCAAGAGCTTATTCAGGAGCCGAACCCCTCTTACGCGCAGAAACTCATTGGTCAGATTGTGCACAATGTTGATTTGTATGGACATGAGCTGACAAGAAAGTTACGAGAACATTCCTAGCCCGCTCAAGATTAATACTTTGCTTCCTATCTTAGCCATGGGCAAGTATATTCTGGAAGGCTGTTAGGGCGAACTATCATCTGAAACCGCCATGGAAGATCTCGGGATCTAAGGCTCACCGTCTCCCTCGCATCTGTCAGCCACAACATAAATCGTTCACACTGTGAGTGACATTGTACGATATTCGGTGTCTCGGAGCAGACCCCGGCCTAACACAGGGATTTCTGCTCGGGAGGGGTTTCTTCATACGCACAAAAGGGCATTACGAGAGGATTGCGTGACTTGACATGAAGCTTGATGTCTATCTAGCGGACAATATGTTCCCAAGTCTCCCAGCCGGGAGTCCATGTCCACCCAGCTTAGATCGAGAAGGTTATCAATCATTTTATTTGTAGTATTTGTATTATATTTTGATGGTCCGTCGAGATTCCTGATTATCTTATCCTGATCTCGCATTCTGGGCCAACTTTAGCAATCAGTCTTGGCCTAAGTTGACTTATGCATATATCTCTTTGCGAAAACGTGGAGGGTCTGCAACAATGGTGTTAGTATACTGCCGAAACTTCATTCTCATGATCTTTTTACCATCATGTGACTTTTCTTTATGAAATCCCCCGATGAGCAACATTGGTGTGCAAGCGTGTTATCGTGATACATTGATGACGTTCGAGCATTGACCTATTATTAGAAATTACATGGCGAAGCTCTGGAGTAGGCTTCATCATCATCACATAGTCACGCGCGCACATCTGACATACATACAGGCCCTCCAAGATCATGCAGCCCCCCATGAGGTAATTTTACTTTGATTTATTCAATATATGTGAGCAACCAAGAGATTCATGCAGCTCCAAGGTTAAGTATCGAGAAAGTCGAAGCGTAAATGTGCCTGCTAAATGCTTCAGTCCTTGAATCCAACTAGCTTCCTTGATATCATTGACGTATTGTCGTAGCTACTAATGTTCTTCTGTCTCTTATATCAACTTATCATCCAATGCTGATGCCTCCCCCGCCCCGTCTCCCTTCATCCGTCGTTGTGTCCCTGGCGCCGGCCTACGATCGGGCCAGGATACCTGCTAGATACAGGGATAGAAAGGTTATAGCTACCAACTCATTGAGGTAACAATCTACGCAGATAATTCTAGAATATTTCGCCGACCAAGTCTTCGCTGTACATTGTTGGGCCTATGACACAAACTTTGACTTGTCTCAATATATTGCTGCAAAATTCAATCAGTGGAATAGCGGCTCAAGTTCATTTAGAAATTTCTATTTTAAAATGTCCTCTACTGTAGATTTTCATATACAGCCCCTATCAATAATGCATGTCCGCTTGATCATTGCATTTAGCCATTTCTCATGGATCAAGTCAAAATGGAAGAAGGGCAGAAGTGCCTGGGATCGTAGGAAGCCTCCTTTTCTACCTAGTATGGTCTGTGTCTTGGGTGTTACATATGTTTCAACCGCTTTCACCGTTATTGCTACCATTTCTCACCTCGCTAGATGTTTAAAATCGGAACTCAACTGTAAAGTGTTTGTTGTATGAATGGTATGACATGATACTAATCTAAGCTGAATGATTTTATCTCAGACGTACAGCGCACAATCAGGTGTTGTATGCTCTGGTGGATGTGCTTAGTACCTCAATCAACACCTACTTGCTTGATATGACTTGTCCCATAGTTTTCAGTCCATTTGTCAGGTTTCGCCAGGTGATACAGTGCAGGAAATCAGCTTATATAACCCCTAGCAGAGCGCCTATATAACGCAACACTTCGCATTCAGTTTTACTCCTTTTTCCCTTCTGGAAATCACCTCAATACATGCTGCAGGGATCAACTACGGTGGTTCAGGTCCTACGTGCTATCATTTTCACTTCCGCTATCACCTCCGTGACATCATATAATCGTCATCCATATCGTCGTAAAACACTAAAAGAGTGTAGCGCGGGTTAGTAAAGATGAATATGTTGAAATCATCTAAAACAACCTAGCCATATGATCTTCTCAGTATGGTTGGGATACTTGCACCAAGCTATACATCCTTTAAACCTAGAGAGCGACGTCACTGCTTACATGCAAGCAAATCGTCTTACATGAGTATGATCCTGGTAAAGTAGCAGCTTTACTCAAGAAGAATATCAATAGTACAGAACATACAAGTCGAGACCGAGAAGCAATGCCACCAAAGCCAACACATCAACCCCAAGGGCATATTTTCATGTGTACAAGACTGATCAGTTTCACTTGGGTTCTTGTACAAATCCAATCATATCACAGCGCGTCATTTGGACTTCTTTTTGGTGACGAAGACAATGGAATAGGTTTATCATCAATCAATAACAATTGTCCTTATCAGGAGCAAACCAAAGCCAGCTACCAGAGAAAGAGTACGAAAGTGAAATACTCAGCAAGTCGAAGCATTGAATAAGCGAGAAATGATTGAGAAGTTAAGAGACAAGTTACAAAGCTATTCCTGATCTCATTCTAAAGGGTACTAAATTGCGTCAATACCAGTCACAAATACCAGCAACCCTGATAATGACAACTGCCACTACTAGGGCCTCACGTGTCAAGCGCTACTTTGTCTCGATCGTTGAAGACGCTGCACTGCTCATAGGGCGCGTTTGTAGATACCTGTTTTCAGTCAAAGCCAATCTTTCACTTTTGCTGACGTGAAGCCTGCGCGGCGTGGTTGAATGTTACATTTAAGCAAAAGTAATTTCTTAATCACCGACTTCACAAGCAATCGTCTGGTCCGAGTTTGGTTAGATATCGGACGTACATACTTACACAATCGCCGGCATTGTAGTGCATGTGCTACATCAGTTTGAATCGTTTTCAACAGACTCTCGCCGAGTTCTTCGCCAGCCCTTTCATGACGTCCACTTGTACCTGCTTTGCACCTGCCCCCATCACCTTGGTTCTTTGCTTCAATTCTGGCTCTGTGTCTGCCTCTGCCTGTCACATATCTACCAATATCTGCCATGCACTTGCCTTTGTCACGTGTACCCTTTTCCTCAACCATAATTTCATTTAACCCTCTACACGCCACTTATATACTAAGAACCACTCTGCATATGCCTCCATCACGAGAATTCTTTCCTTTATCCCTATCTCCCCCTGATACCTACCGTGCTCCTGCCTCCGTCACGTCTTCTCTGAGCCATAACTTCGTCTCAACCCCTACTTGCCATATATATATCTACATCCACTCTACACCATTCCCCATCAGATGCTCGTCCTCAACCATAATTTCTAGGTATCGTCTGCTCTTACCTTCCAGACCTGCAGCAACCACACCATACACAGTTGTTACGCATGCCCTACTTTATTACACTAATCTCAAGCGAGCTCCTTACCTTTATTCGAAACATTCACCCCAGTGCTCAAGTCTTTCTGCAAGTTCAGGGTGAAGAAGGAGCCCGGAAGGACGCCATCACCGCCTCCTACCCCTCACTTCCCGCATAACTACCTGCATTCACTGTTGCACATCCCCTTCACATGGTGACAAACAAAGATATCTCTATCTTGACGTCTACTTGTCACACATCTATCAAAACTTGCGTCCCACCTACCTCCAGCAGGTCCAGCCCTTCTCTCAACCCTCATTTCCTCCTCATCCCTGGTTGACACATATCTCCCTGCATTCGTACTGCACACACTTGCATCGCGTGTGTTCTTTCCCTTGATCATAACTCCATCCTATCTCTGCTCGCCACAAACTACTCGCACTTGGGTTGCACGAACCCTCCCTAAGTGGCTTCCCTTTAGTATCACTCCTTCCTAACCTCTAGAGTTGTCTGCATCACCTGCATCATTTTCTCCTTCTCAACCATGCCTCCTCAATCATATCTCCCTCCTAATATCTACCTCTTCCTACACCTCTGCAGCCGCAATTATCCTTTGGGTTGTCCCGCCAGTTCTACGACCTTAGAAGCCTATTGCCAGCTCTCCTACAGAGAGCCGAGTTGCAAGCACGATGGAACAAGGAGAACCAACCCATCAGACGAAAGTTCCTCAAGAAAGCGCCATGTCCTGTGTTCAGGTTACCAGGGCGCCCTTACATCCGAGACACATCCCCGTTGAGTTGGTACTCAAGATTCACGAAGAGCTGGTGCAGATACCAGCCGTGTTCTGGTTCGTCTTCATACCGAGCACTTCCTCTCGCCAGAGCACTTCTGACAATCTGGTACGTTTCCCCATAACATCACTAATGAATTCTCTGCTCAATTTTCTTGTGCGAGGGGGAACCCACTTGATGCAAAACCTTTTCTAACGATCAAGGAATATCTATAGCGAACATACCAGCCCCCGCCTTTCCAGCCATGGGGACTTGAGGCGGCAAAGGTGCACCAGGAGGGATTTCCATCCCTTGATGGAGCCTTATCTCTCCGTGGCAGGATCTTTGATCACAGCTTATGCTCAAACAACACTGAAGCTTTCGCCAACGCTTCGTGGCTGTTCTCACCTAAGCCACTATTACGCAATGTGACTAGCGGTGGCCAACACGATCTGCCTATAGAAGGACTGCCCCCCATGGACTGGGAGATCAATGGCGAAAGAGTTGCGCCCTTGATCCGCCTCGATACCGACTGGGTTTTCATGCAAAACTACTTGAGTGTTTTGCGTAGTAACGGGGCCGTGCCGTATTGTCAAGGAATTCAATATGTTCAGAATGTCGGTAAGTTGACGTATCAGCACCATACAATGAACGCCTTGGTTCCTGCAGCTTTTACAAATACTATGTTGGGAGCTGGTTCTCTATCAACAGATATATAACTAACAACTAGCGTCAACAGGGTTCACCCTCGACGATTTCCACGACGAGCTACATTACCGATTCTTAGTCCAGAAGAAGAACTTCAAAGAAGCTTGGGCAGTGGAGGAACTCAATAGAGTATGGAATGGTCTATGTACCAGACCGACTGAGTTCACATGTCTGCATATTCTTGTTGGAGAGATTCCCCATGAACCTACATACAACTCACTAGAGGTGGTACGCGTGTTGGATGGAGCAGATGGCGAGATCAAGCTTCAGCCAGACGATTCTAGCAAAGAGACAAAAGCCAAGATCAAACTCGTGATCCAAATCATGGAAAGGATCACCATGGAGTTCAAAGAGGCAATATGCCGGATGGTCAACGACAGAGACATCAGACAAAAGCTGTACCACGGCAGCGCATCTGAGTTTGACGAATGGGTCTCCCTCCCTTGGGGTCAGTGGTGGCTCCTGGAAACCCAGAGAGGCCAAAAGTGGTTTCAT
Organism: Xylariaceae sp. FL0255; assembly: GCA_022578795.1. Taxonomy (NCBI): domain Eukaryota; kingdom Fungi; phylum Ascomycota; class Sordariomycetes; order Xylariales; family Xylariaceae; species Xylariaceae sp. FL0255. Next base: position 198,247 of record MU388878.1, read on the forward strand.
AATAAGGCAGGGCGATGGTGGTTGTCGTCGTCTGACCAAGGAAAGAAGTGGCTGGACTCCCAACGAGGAGTAGACTGGCTTAAATCTAAGGACAGCAACGTGTTCCTTGATTCTCTTCAAGGGGCTTGCTGGTATCAATCCAGTATCTCAAACAACCAAGCCGAACTTCTTTTACGAGGGTGGCACAAATCCGAGAAGGGTGAAAAGTGGGCAACATTACAACGGTAAGCAACTTTGGGGTCTAATCCTTCTTTTGGTTTTTCAACTTTCTCTCCCAACCTTCTTGTTGGAACTCCGAGAACAATACCTTGGGTTTTGATTCCGATGATTCAAGAAATACTGACTCTTTTAATTAACAGTGCCAAGTTGCCCCCCAGTGCTCGTCGTCCTTGTACGGAAGACTTCAGTCCAAATGATGATTACGACGAAGATATGTGGGACGCTACCTTCGTCGACCTAAACTGGAGCATAATTTGGTATCAATGGCCCCGCCGTTACCAGTTTGTTCAGAAGAAACGTGGCAACATCCGAGCCACAAGCGACACATCGAGCCCACAATGCAAGGTCATGCCCAGTGGCTGAGGGCAAAATCCGTATCAGGTAAGACGCTTCCTCTGGATTAATTCAGTATCCATATAATCTAAATCTCTCTAATTTAGTCTTGAACCATTCGACAATCTCGTTTCTCCTTTGCATCAATTGATGCCCATAATCGTAAACGCTAACTCTATCAATGGTGCGAATGGAACAAACTTCTCTGACTCCAGCATCATCCCTGAGAGAGTCCAGGTCAATCCCTTCAGAGATTCTTCGTCTATACAAGGTCGGAAATACTTGAGTGGTGGACATTGTCCTAGTAAAGAGTCAATATTAGCAACATGGAGGCTGGGTAGCCTCAAAGCCGAATCAACACAGTTTATCTCCCTTCCCCAGCTAGTTCGACTGGCAAATTGAACAATACCGGGGGACGGTCCATGTCCAAGACTGAAGCCTGCTGTAGCTGTCCACCATCAGCCAAGTTCTGAGGGGGTATAGAAGCTGCTAGGCTTCTCTTAAGCAACGGCAACAGTCGGTCAGCTTCGTCATACCATAGGACCAAGCACACATGTAGCTCAAAGTCATAGACCACCAGATCACAAATTCTATAGAATACCACTGAGCTGATTCACTCGAGACGAATGATTCTCTGAAATGTACGAATGGACTAGTAAACATATTAACCTTGAAATTTCCCTCTAGAGAATAGGAAAGATGATATTAACGCGGCCTACAACCAGTAATTCCTGACCTGTGAACTTCTCAGGTTAGGACGATGACAACTTTATTGCGCGTTTGTTATTTCATCTCAGACTCTAGTATATCTAATATTGATTGAAAGCTGGCGAAACATGGTCAAAGATTAATGAATATCTGCTAGCATTATCATCCGGGAACTGGGCTGGCATGGTATTTGGGAAAGGGATGGGCTAAAGGTTGAAAAGACAATGAGAACGAGACAAGATGAGAACAGACTTGAAAGCAGTCCGGTGGAGAAGCAGAACAGGCTAGTGTCGGGAGCTGAAAGTATCATGTAGATAGTACAACCCGTTCCAACATGTATGTATCCCCTAGGCTCACTGATATTGTGAGATATGCCAAGCGAGCATGGTCTCCTGATGTGGTGCACGCATTTTGCCAACGCCGTCCTTCCATTCCACGAAGACACCTTCTCTAACTTCGCCATCCACACCGCCTAGTGCACCGGTAGTATAGAACCCAAGCATACGCTTCACGCGGTCTGATAACTTGGGCCATACATCCTTGCGCAACGACAAGAAGTTGTTCTCTTGCTGACGGATAAAAGATCGTATGAAGAAGAGCAGAATCGCGGGCCGTTCGCCGGAAGTTTCGCGATTCGGTCCGGTAGCATGCCATATGCGGCTTTCGAAGATGAGCGCGGAACCGGCAGGTGCTGCCGCGGCGATTGTACCATCAACCGTGAAGATATCCGGGGTTGCGATCTGGCCAATGTGAGACCCGGGATAGACACGCGTTCCGCCGTTTTTCTCGGTGATGTCCTCTGAATAGAACATGATGTTCATGCCGAAAGCCAGATCACGAATCGGGGGCTGAACAGCCCCTTGGTCTGTGTGGAGCTGCATCGGCACATTTCCCGGTCGTGCAATGTTGGCTGTGGAGGTTGTGATGATAGCATGCTCGCCAAGGAACCAGGGGATGAACTCATCTATGATAGGGTGGTTCAGGAGGTCAAGAAATTCTTCCCCTTTATTAACTAGAGTCCATAGACGTTGGTTAGGTCCCTGGGGCCTCCGTCCATCTGGGCAATCCCAGCTTCACGTTCGCCTGCAGCTTGCTCCTGAACCGCTTTCTTAATTATGACGACTTGTTCAGAAGTCAAGACATCCGTTGCCTTTTGTGGAATCAGCATTCTTGTGCTATATCATTCTGATCGCGACAGTGCATACGATACCGTACCCGAACTCTCTGATGTCAGACTTCACTTGATCGATGTCCGCAGTTGGTTGTGGGAGGCAGTCGAACTTGATCAGCATGTTTGGGTGGTTGGGGCGGATGCGGGGTCAGCAAGTCGGCAAAATTGATAGCGACGGAGATGCGACCGGAGGGCATCGAGGCTTCGTTGAAGAATGCATCTTTAAAAAGACCATAATGAGGCTCTAGCTTGCCCTCATAGAACTGTATTCTATACTCAGGCTTGATATTTAATTTGGCATCAGGATCATCGTTTGTTGAATCTAGGATTTTGGCTGTGCCTGATCGTGCGTCGATAAGGAATGGCGGTCTGTCTCCAAAACCGGCACTGAGGAGCGCATTGAGGCCACTAAGGAGGGGTGGCTTGTCCTTGATAATGTCATGAGCACGCTTGATATTGGCTTCGAGCTTGGTTGCGAGGTTGCCATACGCATTCGAGCTGAAATCCAGCTCGGCGTGGAAAGGCTTTCCGGGAAAAACACCTGCCATGCCTGGAGCTGTAATGTGCGAGGGCGCGAGGGACAAAGAAAGCAACAAGAAAAGAAAGGTGTGCAGCAAATGAAGTAGGGTCTTCCGTGTTCTTGCCTGCGTCAGCCCGATATGATCTTCTTCAGGATGCCAATCGTGATAATGCACCACACCTATGTACTCACGTGCGGTATCTTGCGATCCGTCACACCCTATCAGAGAGAGTCTAGATTAGGTGTTCACTCACATTGGCCAATATCTCCTTCAGAATGAACAGGGGTAAGTTCGAGGACCCCGGTAGGCTCAAGACAGACCATCTCGATATTCAAGAGCCAATCGAAGTGTCGTCTGTCGGCACTCCGGTATGGAACCCCTCAAAGGTTTATCAGCAGCTATTTAATTGGTTCGGTTGGTAACCAAAGGGAGCTATTGTGCATTGTTACCAGCCTTGATTCTCCGACGTATGAAAAATACTGGAGACATTGTCAAAAGATTTCAAAGCCGTAGGGTAAGAGAGGCTCTTTGAATACTGTGTGATAATGATAGTTGACTGATAAAATACAGGTTATTACACGTCTTCTCCATCAGTGCGCTGTAGTGCAATGTTTTGATTAACGAGAGTCTAAACAGAAACTGGAAATATAACAGCATGGGCTTGAAAGATAATGAAGCAGAGCTCGAGGATCCAACTCAACTACGACCAAGTATAATGGAGTTAGATACAGTTGTCGAGACCTACTGCCTATCAGATGATCACTCTTGAGACCAAACTAGATAGGACTTCAGACCCCATAGAGTTGGAAAAGTAAGACAAAAGCTAGTCCAGTTATCTGAGAAAGACAATCACGTGACTACTTCTCTGTAAACCTCGTTGCAATGAACAATAGAATAAGCTAAACCAGATCTACACAAGAAGATATAATAACTCTTTAACGACATGACTAGATACACTAAGTTAAGTTGGGTCTTCATGTATATATACGTAGAAGATCATATATGAGAAAAGCCTAAATGTAATTTCATCGATATTACTGCGGTTGCTGTCATAGAGCCATTGATTGAAGATAAGTTAAACTTCATGCACTTCATACAATCTAACTGACTAAGTCACCCCTGCTGTCCAACCCCGATCCATTTTTGTTAATCAAGTTTCCAAGTTTAAGGACTATTCAGTCGTTTATATGGTATAGCACATACACATCTGTTACTTTGTACAGAGGCTTTGGTCAGGCGTCTGAATTAGAGTCTCCCATCCTATGCTTGCTCTTATGAGAAATCGCGATCCCCGCCCCAAACTGCAGCCAAGGGTGGTATGGTGTTTTGACAAAGCCTGTAAGACCAAGACTGGATCAGCTGTCCACAGCTCCGCTTTCCGTCGCCTACTACTTCTCATAAGCGCGTTTGGATTTGTTAGCTGACACTAGCTTTGATTACTGCTGGACAAGGAAGCCAAGCACCTGAAGCGGGCTGTCAGGCTCGATGCCATACTAGAGTTATATTGCCCGGCCGACTTGGTAATAAGGTACATTAAACCCCCTCTTTGGATATTTTTTTTCGAGTGGGCACTTTGATGTGAGCTGTGCAGATCGCCACTATTATCAAAATAAGTGCTGACATCGGTCGTCACAGTGGCTGCCCTTGTCAAACCTCGATATCTGAAAATTAAGGTTAGTGGACTATGCGTTCTCATCCGGTCTTTCATTGACAGTGTTATAACCTATCATCAGATGTAGGTTATGATTAATATGAGCAAAAAGCATCTGATAGAAAATGATGTTCTGCCATCCTTATTTGTATTTAGAATTGAATAGTAGAAGGCCTGATGACTCGCATTTGGTACGGTTTAAGCGACAATTGTATTCCAAACGGGCGCTGCTCTTTCTATGAGCTCGAGAGCATGCTGTTTACCATAGCCAAATGTCATCGTTATCCTTCTGGAGTTTCTTGGACTTGGTTTCATCCTTCTTCCAAAGCCAGATGTCATCATTATCCTTCTCGAGCTTTGCTCGCTCCTCAAGAGAGGCCTTCTTCCAAAGCCAGATATCATCATTATCCTTCTCTAGCTGACTCTTCTTCCACAGCCAGATATCGTCATTGTCCTTCTCCAACCCTGCTGGGGCTCGCTCTAGTAGCTATCAGTGTTGATTTACCAGGCTGTCTGCGTCACAGATGCTACTTACTGTCTTCGACGGGAAGAGCTGAAGCAAGAGCAAGCATGAGGGGGCTTAGAAGGGCGAGCTTCTTGATCTGCATGTTGAAAGCTTGCTGCTGGAGACGTATAGAAGCCAAATGATGTTTCTTGCTAATGGATGAGACCGTGAGGACAACGACGTGTCACCTGGTCCGGGATCCCGAGCAGCTTTAAATTAATGGCTAACGGATTTGCCGTCCCTAGGAAGGTCTGACATTTGCATGCCTATCTCGCCCCTCCCGATCACCACTTGGTTCCACTGATGATCCATCTGAGCTATCCTTGACCTCGTGATTGTCAACATCATTACGTATAATCAAGAACTTATCAGCCCGGATCCGGTTTGATAGTCGAAGGATCGATGCAACCCACGATCATCCACCCAATACCATGGTTTGGATTGCTGACGGTTCTTTTTGCAGAAGCAAATCGCGGGGTGATAACATGCGGTTTAGGAAGGTAAAGAGAAATGTGTGTGCTTATGACCCCTCTCTTGTTGATGATCAGATCATCAATCCAGTCCAACGCTCAATTCGGATGATACGGCAGGGTCCAGGGGTACGGTAATGATGTACAAGCTTGGCATACTGATGATGGAATCATTTATTTGCAAACCTTGGAGAAAACTGTGAATACGCTGTAAAGGTTATTAGTATTTATCTTTCTAACCTTTTTGATTGAAAGGAGGAACTATTGGCAATTTCCATTCCCTCTTTTTCACTCGAAAATACACGTTATTGCTCTGCCAAGAATACATAAAGCCAAGAATCAAAGGATCCGCGACCTCAACGCTGCTATTAAGTCTCCATTTTTGACGATTCTTGGCGTTGACGACACTTCACCAATCAGCTGCGCCATCCCAGTTGTATCACACAAGCCACCCTACATCTAAGGTCAAAGTATTATACATACGTGACATACCTACGTATCGTAGGAGACTACACGTTCTTCTTATCATTCCTGAGTCAATATTCATTTCACCACCTCATTACACGCACACTTCATTGCCAGCATGAGCATGCCCCAGAACGAAAAGAGACCGTCTTACTTGCCTATTGCCGACGATTCTTCGGCTGCTGAGTCTGACTCTTTCTTGCATGATAGCTATGAAACACACTATGCAAGAAGGACTACTTCGCGCTGGCCTAGATGGCTCATCGCTGGCGGCGTCGTGGCCTTCGTAGCATACTCTGCGGCCCTTGTCTACCTCCCGTACACATGGTTCAAGAAAGAGAGGCTTCATGGCGCAAATGTCATTGATAGTAAGAGACCACCAAACTAACAGAACATTGAATGCTATTATGATATTAACCCGACTCTAGCGCCGATAAGAAAGCACATTAAGTATGAGCCTACATTCTTTGGCCACACAGAGACATCCAAAGACTATAATCTCGTTGGCATGCCAAGCGATGAGCTTGATGCGGCTTGGAGCTCAATCATGCAATATTTTTACGCCGAGGTGCCAAAAGAGTATATCCAGTCTCTAGGCCGCGAAAGAGACAGCATTCGCTTGCCCAACGGCAACTACTTGGCCAACTACGCTTTCATTCACCAACTGCACTGCTTGGTAAGGGACTTTACGCCCGTAGCTATACATCAACGCCATCTAATCGAAACGTCTAGAAACGACTTCACCAATCATACTTTCCGGAGCATTATTGGCCCGATATGACCGAAGAGGAGAAGGAGTTACAACTAGAGCATAGTCGTGAGTTCGCCCGTGTTACATAACATTTAAGAATACGACGGGTTCTGGACTAACATTACTACTCCCAAGTGCACTGTTTACAAATGATGGTAGAGGTCGTGATGTGTAAAGCTGATGAGACACCTCTCACCATGATTTGGTTCGATGAGAGTATCTTGCCTGGCGGCAACAGGACCATTGCTCATGAGTGCAAAAACTGGGATACCTTGATCGACGGCATGGAGAGGGTGAAGGTCGACCCATTTACGCCTGGGTTGCTAGTTCATCCGAAATATGGGCCAGGCAAGTCATCCATCCCTTAAAATCAATCTTCGTGTCCAGAAGACTTCGAATGAGCCGAAGGTTGCTTATAAAGCGCACTTACTGACTGCGAGATTTTCAACAGTTGTTCCTGATGGCAGAGAGACAAAGTTGGATAACAGGATTGGATACGTCAAGAACGCTACACCTCTTGATCGCACGAAGTGGCCTTGAACGGATCTTCAACGCTCATGAGTACAAGCAAGTAGTGACCCGCGCCTGGAATCAAGTCTGCCTTTTGATGAGCAATTCACAAAGAGTCTGTTACCACTCTGCCCTGTTGATATGAAGGAATGAGTACGGGATGACTAGCTCTGCAGCGAAACTTACCTGTACTAGTTGAACAACAAATATATAACTGCGTGAAACTTCGAGTGTTCAAGACTCAAGTAATGCATATGTGACAAGATAACTAGAAGCAGCTATATACACATACTAGGTACATAATTTTATGAATAAGATTTGTGTCAAGGCAATCAATATTATGACCTATGCGCCTTCATTCGCCGTGCAAGACAGTCGGAGACTCTCGATATTTGCTAACGGGAGAGACTGGGGGTTTGAATTTTAGCAAGAAGAGGAGCAACTTGCTTGTGGCGCGCAATTGTTGCTTTCTGAAATGAAACTCCATTTGTGTGAGTGGCCATCATCAGAGCTGAAAACGCCTTGGCTGTTGGGGGCCCAGCAGTGAAGGAGAGGGGTTTGACTAACGACTTCGTTTCCCAACGCACTGTTTCCCCGATCTTAGAACTATGTTTCGCACTCCGTAGTTGTATCTGTGTACGGAGCAATCGATAGGGGTAGTGCACAAGTAACAAGGTTTTCGAAAGGCACAAATGAGGTTTGAAGTACCAAGTTCCAGGTATTGCAAATGTTAGAGAATGGCTATTTGTAGGCTATGTTGCTAGTAGATGAGCGAGTGTAGACATTGTCTTCATGAAGGTTGGACGAGTTTTGCGTAACACGTCGGAAGGCGCGTAAATCCAGCTCACGCGCCCCGACAATCCTCTGGCCAAGGGTGAGCGATAAGTCCCGCTAATCACCGAGGTGGTCTATCCTACCTCCTCTAATCTCTTCATAACCATGCCAGCACGGGATCCCCGCATGTCTGGGTATCTTATCTCTCTCTCGCGCAGGGTCGTAAAACCGTGATCATAGTCATAACCACTCCCAACCAGCGGCCATTTGCAATCCAATCCCCTAAGGTGACACGAAATCTAGCCCCAATGGCTAGTACTTCTCTTGGTAATTTCTTAGTCGAAAGACCAGTCAACCGTCGTTCGGCCGACAGACAAGTCGGCGATCTGCTCGAAGACCGTAGACGAGACGTCGATGGAGCCGGACGCGCAGCCGGGGCACTTGTCCTCGACGGAAGCTGTCGCCGTCTTGCCGCCTTTGGTGATCGTGATAGTCTTCCCACAGTACGAGGCGTCGTAGTCAGCAGACGAGAGCGCGACGACATGGTCGCTGTCGCTATTGGTCACGCCGCAGGAGCCGAGGCCAGGAGTATAGTACGTCAGGTCGCCTGAGTAAGAAGCTCCACGTGCGGAGATGTCATTGGAAGGGTTGCTCGTCGGCGCCGCCAGGGCACCAGTTGTGAGCGTGCTGAGAGCGAGGAGGAATGTTTGCGTGGTGAAAGGCATCTTGTAGTGGTCTTTGATGAATTTGGCGATCTGTGGGTTCTGAGAGAGTGTGTGGGCTTGTGAAGCCGTGAAGACGTATGATGTAGTAGGGGCAGCGATTGTGATGGTTGCGTTTGTTGAACCAAGTCTGCCGGAGACTTGAGTGTTGTACGCAAAAAGGAGTGAACGATTGGTGTATTTGCAACGACTGTGTGTCTTGGACGAGAGAATGTGATGGGTTTGCTGAGACATCTCTTCTTCTTCTCGTTGGGCTTCGTCCTCATTTATATCGCTTCGGGCTCCATATTTCCCTCATAATCCGAGTTCCCATACATGGAATAAATGGTTCTCATCATATAATGGGGTCGCGATATGGCCCTATGGCGTCTTTGGACCTCATTGTCACTGAGTCGTTGGAGTCTACGATAGATCGTTGTTCAGCGTAGTTGACAACAACACAGGTAAATGACTTGCACCGAATCCACAGGTTGATCCACAGAGGCATAATTTCAAATAAAGCAATTCTAGAAGTATTGAAACTAAGAAGGCGAATATCGCAACTTGCCAACGCTAGTATCTCCATTTTGGTCTGGACGTCTCAGATCATTCATCACGTTACGAGTCATTAGGAGGCGATATGAGCGTTTTACCAAATCGAGTAATGCGACTCATTTAAAACGTCTTGCCTCCTCTTAGCAAAATGCCGGAGACTTTTAAAATGGATTTTCACCCGCTTTCTGAATCGCTTTCCGCTGATTCAAAAACCCCGCCCCCTTCATCAACTGCTCTTACGAGCATCGAGCATCGCGCGTGCACATTTTGTTTTGAAACAATTGATTCTATCTTTGCTAAATTTTTGGCAAGAAGGATACCCTACTCAGAAGCTCAGAATTGACGCAATCAGCAAATGTATTGATGTTCCTATATTCTGGAACCCGAGTCCTGACTCGGTCGCAACTTGGAACTCAACACAGAGGTAGGAGTAGAATGATACATGTTAAATTTGGGGCTGTCAACACATGACAAGTTAGAATCCCGCACATGATCCACGGCAACGAAATTCGTTATAGTAATCCAAACAATTATCTCATGTAGTGTATTGAAGCCATTGAGAACCGCTATCGCAATGATTCATTAGATGACATGTTAAGACACGGATTTTGAACGCTAAGACCATTGAGCTGACAATTGATGAAACATAGGCGCAGCGGCAATATTTGGTGTATTGATTGCCAGTCACGAAAGCTGTATGCTGCCACAAGTCAGGTGTCTTGCTCCAAGCTTTGTCCAAATATTGTTTTGTTGATGTAACGCGATCTTGGCTTCGCAAGCCGTTCAGGGGTAATCTTCTTTTACAAACAAGGCAATTCCAAACGCCGTCCAAAACACCAGTATGCTCCTCTGCCAGCCCATTACTCATGCTAAATTATGATATACATTTCTTATATGAGAAAATCCATTTTCGACTTCCGTTACCTATTTCGACCGATAGAAGTAGGATTTCTCAGCAGGCTCTCTGTTCGGGGCGCTCTCATCAAGTAGATTGACCTCCGACAAGCTACGATCGTATCCGGGCCGGTGGTTTCGTGTCGAGGTGTCTGAACCCATGCGCGCAAGTGGACTTGGCCGGAATGCGGTCGGAGTGTGGTATCCGGCGGGATACGTAGCTCCGTGATACTCCGTATCCTTGACCATATCTGTGTTTTGCAATGAAGTGGCGGCTGAGTTTGACCGCGAACGATGCCAAGAGCTCGGTGAACTTGACCTTGATAGGTCGGACGGGTGACCGTAAAGCTCTCCGTCTCCCCCAAACTGCTCGCGGAACTCCTCGCGGTCACGGAAATGTTGGAAATCCATCTGCGACTCGTTCACCACTTCGAAAGTAGTAGGTGCATTTCCTGGGCCCCTCTGGCCGTTGTTCCTTGTAGATAACTGCTGTAATCTGTAGGTGTCACCGTAGCCACCTGCTTCCCACGATTCCTTACCAAGCGGGTCGCTGCTCAGTTCACTAAGAAGTGTGCGAGCACTCTCGGGGACCATCGGGACAATCAACGGTTTGTACAGTGCTGGGTTACCAAAGCGCACGCCGACCTTATCATTCTTAGGCTTGGTCGTAACCATTCCTGCCTCCTCGCTTTGCGATCGTCGAGAGTAGAAATGTAGATCATCATCAAATGTTCTGCTGCAATACCACTTGAACCCTCCGAGGATAAGAAGTAGAGGAGCCATCAGGATGACCTGAATGATTGACGATCTTCGGCCAACAATGAATATGGTAGTAGCGATATTTCCAAGCAGGGCAGCGCAAAGCATTCTGTTGAAGAGCATTCGCCAGAATGCGCCGCCGCTTTCGTGTTTTGTAATGAAAACATACCTGCGAGTAAGAATGTTAGTCAAGATCAAGTTGCCTTGGTCAGAGGACACTTACAGCAACAGATACTTCTTCAGGTAACCATCCAACGCGAAGTAAAAGGCTGTGACAAGAAGAACCAGAGGCTGGAAAGGGGCGAAGATCAAAGCTACTGTAGTATAGAAAAGGAAAGTGTTGTAATAGTTGGCGTAGTCAAAAGCAATTGGTGCTGTGAGCTCAATAAGCTCGCGGGGTGTCGGACTGAGTAGTTTTCGCTGGATAAAGCCCGTAACCAATTTAATAGCTTGGGAAAGATCGAGCGCCGCCGAGAAGTTGCGTTGCAGGAGGTAATTGAGCCAGAAGGGAGACACATCGCAGAAGGAACTGAGAAGGTTGGTGAGAAGATTTGCGCTCATGATGGCCGACCAAACGTCCGTATTCGCTTCCGCTTTTATCACGGTCGCACTGTATTTCCAGGCAGCCGAAAACAGCGAGAAAACGATAAGATTGTTGAAGACGGAAAAAGCATATAGCTTGTGCGCAACATGTCTCTCGCGAGCAGTTCTCGAATAATCTCCGGCGTACACAGACAATCGGCGGAAGATAATTGGCAGAACCAAGTTGAAGATCATCGTTACCGACGGCGCGAGAATACCTTGAACGGCAGCCCAAGTTTTCGGATCCCTTTCCAACTCGGTCTGAAAGGCCGGCCAAACGGACCCCAGGTTGCTCAAGTTGGCAAGGAAGACAGCGATCAGAGCATTTGGCACAGTCCAAATCAAAGTAAGTACAACAAACCCAAAATTATTGACGACAGCGCCCCATCGTCTTCGATGTTGATCGAGCGGGAGATTTTCCCAAAGAAGATCGCTGGGCTTAGGGGCCAGCATGATTGAGGAGCCTTGTGGGTGCTTTCTCTTGGCACTAAATGCTACTTCGTGAGCATCCTCAATACTGGCATAGCTCGCAAAACCGTAGGGAAGAACGCTTCGTCCATCGACGGCTCTTCGCTTCTCGACAATTTCGTTCTTGAGGCTCTGAATACGTGAAGTAAGGTAGGTGATTGCATCCACCTTGGTGATAGTGGGATATGAAGGGTCACCCTTCTGAGTCTTGCACTCGGGCCGTTTTGCCGGCACTCTATTCGGATTCTTGTAGTATTTCGCAATTATAGACTCGAGTTCCTTCACTGCATCATCGTGCTTTTCAATGAGCTTTGGAATATCTCTTACGTTCCGCGCAATAACGCCCGAATGGTCTCGGCTGGAATCGATCTCGTCTACCAATTGCGAGACACCAGCGTCAGACCGAAAAGGGCCGGGGATGTCCGTCACCTAGGTTAAAATCAGTATTGGCTTTGGCAGATACCTTTTTGGCGCAAGAACAATCAACCTACCAACAGTGTCCTCGAGTGTAAACTCTCTTGGTACTCGGAACTCTGGAAATAAGAGCGGCGAAGATCCAATACAGCGCGATAAGTACGCCAAAGGAAGAAGCAGATGGTCAGGTCGAACGTGTATGAGACGACGACATGCGCCCAACAAGCTTTCCCCCATACATTCAGAGGTGTGAGAAAGGCGAAAATATTCTGTGAGTCGATCTCCTTGTTCTGCTTGTTCTGGGTTATATTCAGAGGTATGTAGACACCACAGCCGACGATGGAGAGAATAAACATTATGTTGCGAGACATGGTCGTAAAGCGCAAGAATAAAGTGGCATCCGGCCCGATCTTCTCAGCGAGAACCTGTTCCTTCGTTTTCACGACGGGTTCGACCCAACTGAAAACTCCCTTCTCGACTGGAGGGGGTCTATGTTTGGCGTCGGCATGTTTCAAGCGAGGGGCGTACACTGGAGCATTATGTGGTCGAAGAAGGCAGAAGAGGAGAGCAAAGAGAAGAGCAGCTCCAAAGGAATAGCCGAACGAGATGAAGAAAGCCTTTTGTGACAACTGGTATGATATTAGCAAGACGAACTCGAGTCGCGACAGAAGTCAAGATGGCACATACTGCTGTGTTGAACGGACTCGAAATCAAGTTGAGAAACTGATCTGTGCTGCTTGCGCTGTCACGCGACATCAAACCCGCCAGGGGTGTATTATCTATAAGCTGCGACATTCTCGATTTCACACGAGAGGCCGCGCAGCAGGCCGTATCGATGTTTATGTATTTGATGATGACTTTTAGAAGCGAGGGAAAGATTATACTCGGAAGTACTTAGGTATGTAGGAAAAAAACGATTGTGATGCTATTGTACCTGCCAAATGACTGCGGCGGTTCTCAGTGAAGAGCTACTGTCTAACGAGAGATACGCCGGAGCAATGACGACAGTAGGAAATTGAGACAAGGAAATTTGAACAAAAAGGCCAAGAGATCAAAGACCGTAAATGCAAAAGGAGAGAACTGAATTGATTAAAAAAGATCGAGCAGATTTTTAAGAGCTATGTAAGACATGCGATGCATGTTGACATCAGGGGCCTGAGAAGTTTTACCCGCCGTACAAAGTAGTGGATTCGATTTGCAGAGGCGCCGCCACGATGGTGGATATCGGCTTGTACGGCTTGGCTAGCGGCAGCCGTTGAGCTCCGTAAAAATACCTTTTCAGTCTTAAGGCGCTTCGTATCCCCCTGTGAGAATGCATCTGGCTGATCCCGGCTTCCCGGGCTAGAACCCAGCAGACCGGATGATCTACGCGTCCATTGGCTCTGAGTTCAAGCTTTATAGGTGTCCCTGGCCTCTGACCCCTGTGGCGTTTCTGATTTTCATATTCAGTGTCATGCGAAACAGCTAACCCCAGTTTTCATATAAAGACACAGAAGAGTGATTGCACATATTGGAGGTCAAAAACCTCTATTAGCTTGTCGAAACTTGAAAGATGTTGTGCAGTTGTTCAACATCTCGATGATCGAAGGGAGAGGGGCTTTATGATGAATCCCCTAGAAGATCGCCGGTCAGATCTCAGATGGCCACCCCTCTTATACATCATCGGCCCACCTAATGACTGGAGCCATGATGTTCAGACACAACACGACAAGGAAATCAAGACTTGCCAACTTCCTCTTTCCAAGGCTAGAATGGAATGCATTTGAAAAACAAAGTGAGAAATACACTTGGGTATCACAAAGGGCTGGCTCGATATGCCTAATCTCAAAATGTATTAGGTCACGTTTGGGTCAGTCCTGTAGGCGGTCTTTGGTTGGCCCACCCAGGCGCCAGACGCCTTTGCGCGCGCGAAATGTATCCGTCTTTATTTTAAGTCTTAAGCATCTATATACCAATCATTCATTGCACCTTATCAGCCTTGTTTCTTCGGCCTCTCCTAGGGATTCCTTATTATAGGTACTATGTATTCCACCTGTTGATGTCTTCTGGAAGAATTATTTCTGCGAAGGCCAGGCAGCTTAGATAATGATCCAGTTGCATGTGTGAGAGAACAGTTGTTCACTGGCCACAACGTGGCGTCCCCTTGTGTTTCACGTACAAACTAGTGTCAACCGCATATCGTAGATGGAAATGTCTATCTAGCAACTACATATTCATAGTCTCAATTGAAAGTAATAGACAATGCCACAACTAAATTGTATAGAGAGTTATGTAGACAGCTCCAAATTAGGCGTATTATACCTAATGGAGGTGAAACCAGCCCAAAGATACTGGTATTCTCGAGCTAGGGGAATTGATCATAGGTCGCACCAATTTAAGCATTAGTTCAACCTAGGTCAATGTTCACTGAATATCAGACGAATGGTTATTTCCTAAAGCAGTCGCAATAAGACCTTGAAATAAGGAGCATATGTAGAAACCATCATTCGTGTTCAGGTATTGAGCAGTACATGATACATAATATCATTCATCCCCTGTAATCTTGAACTTGTTTCCGTTTTCAGCCAACAGCCGTTCCAGCTGTCTGTCTCTGATTCGCTAAGAATTGCCGGGTAATTGTGCCTGAATCCACGACGATTAGTCCTGGCTGATTGGTTGACTGTCCAAATTTCCGATAGCATCAATCTGGAAGGGCATAATAACACCATTAAGACTCGAAGCAGCTCCAACAATGAGGCTCAATAGGAAATTTGCCATGATTTAATCGTGCAGCGTTACATCTCAATAGCAATCAATGCATTTTGCACGTGGCAATGTGACTTGGCACTTCGCAGCACCATAAATACATGTAAGCTTAATTGTGACTGTTTTACTCAATTGTAAAACATGTCAGAGTCACATGGGAACCTTATTACAGGGAAAAATAAGGCCCCACGCCACATGCTACAAAATCTGTGACACATCTTTAAGGAAACTAGGCTGAGCAGTTGCAACCACAGCTAAAAATAAAATAAAAGTGTTTTCCCTCCTTCTTTCAGATGAAAACTTCTCTCCCTTTGTCCTTTGCCACCCCATCACAAAGAACAAAGGTCAATGTCTGGAACAATAGTCACTGCAGCTTCGGCGTTCATTAGTACTTGGCTCCCGTGGGTCAGGGGCCACAGTGCTGACTGCGAACCCACCAAAGACGCCAGAGTCAAAGCGCCAACTGGGACTTGGACACACCTCCCTCGAGCTATCATCAACTTCCCCAGATCCACATTGCTTTTAGTAGCACCCAGGTCCCCATTTGATCATCCGAGCCACGTACCGACCACCACGACGAGACCATCACAAGAGAACAACGCCGAGACCTCGAAACAGGAGGAAGAAAAAGAACACATAGAGGATATGTCTCGAGGAGGCAATGGGGTCGCCTGCGGCCAAACCGCCTCGCAGCAGCAGCAGCCGCAGTCCGTTGCAGATGCAGATGCGGAGAACATGGGAGTCCGCCGCCTTGCATCGCTGCCGGACGAGGTTCTGACCCAGATCTTTGAGACCGTCGGTAGTGTATCGCGGCAAGATCTGTGTAGCGTATCCCTCGTGAGCAAAGGCTGGCATGATCTCGCCGACGCTGTCCTGTACCAGCGAGTGCGATTTGGGAAGCCCGAACACCATCTTGCCTTCGGAGAGTCGTTGACACGCCGTGTACGCCGAGGATCCGCGATTCACTTCGCCAGCCTGCAGTACCCCAATAGCGAACTGGCGCATCTCAGTCTCAATGGCCACATCGCGAACTCACACTATACCCCCGCACACTTCGATAGCCTGTCACGCACCATCTCGACCATGTCCAACCTCGAGGAGCTCGAGATCTCTGTGCCCGAGACCCTGCTACACGGCATCGGCGCCCTGTTTAATGGCCCCTTCGACCTCGCCTGTCTAAAGTCTTGCAGCCTCTACTATCAGTGCCCCGACAACGCATACTGGGACCTGCGCGAGAATATCCACATCTTCGCACACCCTACGCTTGAGACGCTGTACATCCGACGCGCGAAGCTCGACTACCGCGGCTTTGATTTTATCGAGCGCCCCCACGAGCTCCCACTAAAGAAGCTACACCTCATCGAGTGCGACATTAGTGATGACGCTTTAGGTGATGTGCTCGAGCTACCCAAGGCCCTGGAGGAGTTCGTTATGACGCAAAGTGCGGAGCCCACCCCGGATCTGGAGGAGAGCTCTGACAATATTGGCGATTACATCTCAGCTCTGAGTTCGCAATGCGAGTCGCTGCAGTCTATTACTATCGACTTCCCGACCATGGGAAGCCGTCGGCCGCTTAAGATGCGTGATTTTGTCGCTCTTAAAATTTTCCGTCTGAACTGGGACTGGCAACTCTTCGGCAAGAAATCAAAGAAGCCGCGCCTCGATTCCGTCGGCATTCCGCCCAATCTTGAGCTCCTCGAGTTCTTCAACGAGCTCGGCACCGACGATGAGATCACCGAGCTTCTCGACTATCTCATGCAGACCGATAAGATTGCCGCCCGTGCCATCAAAACGGAATGGACTATCGACTCTATTAATGATAGGCTCGCACATACTGCTTCCTTGATACCACCGAAAGCCCGTGCCTACAGTCTTACGGTGCAAGTCGACTAATGAATCGGTTCGGAACACGGCCACGATAATTGTTCATTCAGTAATATAGCCACATATACCCTCTGGCCTATTTCTTCGGTCACATCCCATCTTTTTTTCCAGAAAAAAAGGTTTCTTTTGTCAATACACCCCAGGCAGGAGGGCAGCTGGACCCACGGAGTTTTCATATCTTTTCGATTTTCTCTGGACTGATGACAACGGCGAGAAACACGGCGAATTGCACATTGCACAGAATGCTCAGAAAGACAGGATAAAGATACATACAGCTTTAGATCCGCATAGACTTGATACAGGTCAGGCAGACACGATCGACACAGGAACCAGGACCGAAGAAGAATTCATGTTACACTAGACGGATGATAAAGCAAGAAGACTTTTCTTTTCAATGCTCTGTAGTGCTTCCCCACTGGCTGCTGAAGATAGATACCTAGATAATAGAGCTACAGGCATAGACATGATTGTCACCTTTCATGAATAAACTGAGTTGAGCCCGTTCTTGACCTCGCCCTGTTCCTGTGATGATACTTGTTCATTTCACATAAATCGTCTTATATCATTTAGGTACCTCCTACTGCAAGCCAAGTGTAAACCGCATTCTATGCTTTCACCGCTTGCTCGCCTGCCGAGACAGAACGGCCAATAGCTATTACCTAAATGGTACTACGTCAGATGGATCTCTGAGGTAAAAGAGGTAAAATAAGTAAGTGGGTGTCAATGATTGAAGGGTCCTTTTTGCCCCTCCTTCCAAAATTTTGCCACGTACTTGGCGGGGTACATGGGACGCGGATAGACCAAAGCAAGAAAAGTTCTTTTTGCATGTGTTTTTTGTTTTTTGAGACAACTCGAAACAGAGCTCATAGTATCACATCAAGACATAACACTATTCCCATGTGATCTGTAAGACTGTTTAAAAAAGAAAAGGTTGATATATGACATCCAGCCTGAAACGTACAGGTGTGTATTCAACACAACATGCAGAGCAGATACGACAACACAGACTTAGTACAGAAAGCTTCGTTGGCAAAGGCACTCAAGACACGGTCCCTTGTTGCATCGCGTCGTCTCTAAGGTGGGGAGCCCACTCAGCCAGCACAACCCCGCCATAGATTAGAATTTTTTTATTTTTTTTCTTTCAAGTCTTGTTAGATTGTCTGCTCCCTGACGGTTCTTTCACCCATCGCCCCTCTTATCAACAGGGCGTGTTCCAATTGTCGTAGTAGCTTAGGCGCCTAGGAACGGGGCGATTAGAATAGAAAAAAAAGAGAGAAGAGATTTATTTAGTTGATCGGGTGAATCTCTGGTACCTCATCAAGCCCCTCCGTCCCTCTCACAAAAAGAACGACCCCCCTTGCAATTTTTTTTATTTACCCTTCACTCTTCGCTTTTTCTTCTCATTCTCTTCTCGAACTCCCTTCGACATACCACAAACCCACCTTTCACAAACAAACAACACTCAAGCCGTCAAGATGTCTGCCTCTCCCGACGATGTCACCATCGACCCCCAGACCATCAAGGAGCTGCACCTGTTCGAGGCAGCCACCTCCGAGGTCGACACCGAGATCACGGCCAAGAACTACCTCATGACCAAGGACATCTTCACCGCCCGCCAGAAGACTATCGCCAAGATCCCCAGCTTCTGGGCCGTCACCTTCGACAACGCCTCGTCCGAGCTCGAGGCCACCGTTACCCCCAAGGACCTCGAGGTCTTCAGCAAGGCCCTGACCCAGATCGAGGTCCGCCGCCCCGAGATCCCCGCCGGCGCCAAGCCAAGCGACATGGGCATCGACAAGTTCGGTGAGCCGCGCTCGCTGCAGTTCACCTTCCACTTCGCCCCCAACGAGTGGATCGCCGACAAGGCTCTGACCAAGACCTTCTACTTCCGGTACGGCAAGGACGGCTCTGCGGGTCTCGTCTCCGAGCCCATCAAGATCAACTGGAAGAGCGCCGACAAGGACCTGACGCAGGGTCTAAGCGACGCCGCGCTCGCCTTCTACCAAGCCCAAAAAGGCAACGCCAGCCAGCAGCTCGAGGCGGTCCTCGAGAACAGCGCGCGCCACGCTCGCGACGCAGCCGCCAAGGAGATGCCCGAGTACAAGGTGCTCGCCAAGAAGCTCGAGGACAACACTCAAGGCGCGCTTTCCTTCTTCAACTTCTTTTCGTACCGCGGACGCTGGATCAGCGCCGCCGAGCACTCCACTGCCAAGGCCGAGCTCCTCGCTAAGCGCAAGGCTGCTGAGGCCGGTGAGGACATGGATGAGGATGATGATGAGGATGAGGACGAGGAGGACTTCACTGAGGAGGCCGTTGAGACTTTCCCCGCGGGCCACGAGGTCGCTGTCACCCTTGCCGAGGATATCTTCCCCAACGCTATCGACTACTTCATGGACAACACCATTGATAGGTAAGCTACCCTTCCCTTTGCTACTATTTCTTTCTACTAGAAACATAATTTTCGTGCGTTATTTGAGACATGCAGAGAACATGTCTCAGAGCAACAGAACTACGCCTGAAGGAGTAATCGCTGACTCTGAGAATCTTTGCAGTGACATCGACATCGATGATGACGACGATGATGAGGATGAGGAGATGGAGGACTAGGAGTCTCCCAATGCAACAAGAAACTTACTCTCATTAATCAACGCAATCGCCGATAGGCAGGAGCAACTGAGATCGTCTCCGAACCCCGTTTTCAATACCCTTTGAGGAGATTTTATAACGAGCACATGAGGATGCAGGATGAGGAATCTGGATGAGGGACAACGGAAAAGTTAATGATTTTACATTCGCAGCTTTCTGAGTGACCCCACAGGATTGGGTCGGAAGGGGTAATGATCTTGATTGGATCGCCCTCTATAAAGAGTTAGAGAGATACCAGCTTGACGCGCTTTAGAGATCGAAGCCTGCTAGTCTTCGCATGGCTTTTTGCACATTCAGACACTCAATAATGGACCTTTTTGATTTGTGATGACAAGGTTATCCGGCTGATCGTATAAGCATCTCTTGTAAACCTCCGCGACGATGATGAATAATTTCATCAATATAGTTCGTTCTGATTATAAGCGATAGCGAAATGATGTGATATAGACCGATAGTAGCAAAATATAACAGCATGAAACTCACCACTCAACTCCGAGTATGCAAAGCCTGTCCAAGTCTCCCGACCAGCCGAAAGTCAGTGTCAACCGAGAGTACTGGATCTCTTCCTCAAGATCTCTAATAGAGTTGGTATCAAGGCCCGTGATATCTTCCCAAACATACTCCCTATCACCCACTACCCCGGTCTCGTCACTGATTAATGGGTAGAACATTTGGGTCCATGCCTGGTCGCTCCAGACTAGCTTGCTCCCTTTGAGCTCGCCACTCTCATCGAGGAACGAACCAATAAGGCGAGGATTGAGAGAAAGAAACTGTTGTGTTCCGCAATGTTTACATGTTGCAGTGGGCTTATTCGCGTAAAGTGGAATGCCGCAACTAGGGCAAGTCAGTAAGTGGTACTCTAGATATGTGAACAGAATGAACGGTAACATCTAACACTCACCACTCGGTACAACAGGTCTTGGACTTGCGGAAGTGCTCCATGAAATTTGTTTCATGCACAATAACGTTAAGTTTGCCTGTGAAATTGGTGGCTGAGTGATTTCGCACTTGCTCGTCGACTTCCGCTATCGTGAACAGCGTGCGATCCGGGCCAAACATAGCTCGATCTATGTCAAAGGCATCTGCTGGAAATGGAGTGATAAGACTCTGCTTCTTGGTCATGTCCCGGACTTTAGTCCGGAGCCAGTCAGCCTCAGGAAGATTGGGGTCGACGTGGATCATGGTGCTGTAGTCGATGCCTAGCTCGGAGCTTGAATCGTCGTTTTGACTCTTGAACTTGTTAGGGCAGCACGAGGGGTTCGACAGGAGTAAAATCGTCTGGTTTGGAGCCCATGGCCTTGCCGAGGCGATTTTGTCCTCCCACAGCTTGAAGATGCAACTTGCGGTGTCATCGTACACGCCGACCTCGACAAGTTCAAGCTGCTTCTCGAATCTCTTCGACTGGATTGTGCGTCGCGGTCCGATGCTCCGTACACAGACCAGGATCTTGCCTTCGCCAGTGTCATAGCCGCTGACCAGGAAGGCTTTGAGAGTCATGAGACCTGGAAAGTAGTCATTTCGTCTGATGTTAGCTTCCAAGGGGGTGCGAAAGAGGCGGCCTCCGTCCGAGCCAACGCTGTCAGTGTGAAGGGTGATGTGCGTCGCGCCATTGCGTCCTGGGTAGATAGTTGTGGCTGCTAAGCAGAATGGAATATGACCGATCTCAGCTTTGTTGCCAGCAGAAATGGTAGTTGCCCAGACTGTGACTCGTTGGCCAAGGATAGGCTGGCACTCCGATGGACTACAGTACAGCTTCACCTATGAGAATTGGAGTTAGCTTCATCATACAAGAGTTGTGAGGAACATTGTTATGCAAGTCATTGGCAAATATCTGCAAGATTAGAAGAGCTTACTGCGAATGCACCAGACTCGTCGGCAATGATCAGGAAATAATTTCCAGCCGCGGTTGCCGTGGTGGCTTGGTTACTACCTGGAGATGAGAAGTTGACCACTCTGCCCCTGATCTCATAGTTGTGGATTCCAGTCTCAAGCTCGGCGATCGCACACACAATGTACTCTCTTGATGGTTTGAATGGCCGTGATAGGGGGTTCGTGGCCGCTTCTATTTCAGAAGCAGTGAATCCATCGCCAGTGTTTGCGTGATATGAAGGAGATCCTGTGCACCGATCAACTGTTGTAGATTGAACTTCTCTGGAATAGAATGATTGAATAGAAGGAAATTGGGAATTCATTTTTGCATCAACGATAAATAGGTACTGTAGATTTTACTTGGGGTTGTAGCTTTTGATATCATCGGTTGAAGATAGGGGTGAGCATTGTACTTCACTGCTGAGGGACAACTGCTATTGGAACAATTTAAAATCCTGACAAAATTATACCTCTACTTCACACAAAGTACATACATGATGAGGAATGAGCGAAGGAGAACAAAAAGCTAGCGTTTGAGGCACCTTCCTCAGTGCAGTAAGATTTGGGTACGCCATGTGCAAACCGAATAATAAAGGCAAGAGTTCTTAAATACAGCTGCCCCTCTCCTAAGAAGGGAAGGACGTGAGGATACTTGAGGACAGTTCGCAATATATCTATCGAAGTCAAGAATCTGCAGACGTCCTGGATCGCCGAGAGTATGTTCCTCGAGTTCTCTGAATTTCGTCGCCTTCGCGTATCAGAGGAAGACTACGGTGCTATACCGAAGGACTTCGATCGCCAAAATTATCTCCAAGAATATGACGTCTGTGAGAGATGTAACATTCAACCAAGAAGACATAAGCGACTATCTTCAGCCAGTCAGAACTGTATCACAGTTCTATAGTCGCATTCTCTCCTCGTTGACTTTCCGAACATCATTAACTAAACACCATTGCATTATTTTAAACGAAAAGTTTTCTGATAACATCTTCCAAGGAAATAAATTATAATTGAAAGCTACGTGAAACAATGAAAGTTCGGGGTACTGACCTAGCCGCTGGATTCTACTTACCTACAGGTAGGTACATGGGCAGGTAACAGCGGCCCGTTCCTTGCATCCCGAAAACCCTTGCTCAAGAGCAGGCAATGATACATCCCTTGCTGAAGACCACAAAATGCTTCATTGCTGCGGAGCTCTGATCTTGTAGATGATTGAACTGCCCTGTAGGAATAAGAGACGTCCTCAGGCATTTTAGCACCATGTTGGTTCTGGAACGGGAAACCCGTTTTAGTTCCTAAGCTCCTGAACCCCGCTAACTAACAGGGACCATAGTACTCCATGTTATAGCTACAGTGGGGTAACTAATTTATCGGGCCACCCCTCAATAATTCAACTTGCTATGTTTATGGCTATTAATTTTAAATATATATAACTTGTTTAAATTAAGCTTTATAGGCTTAAAAATAGTATTTTTAGATATATATATATATATAGTAATTAATATTTTATATATTACTTATATACCTTTTTTATAATTAATAATTTAGCTTTTATATTAAATAATAGTTTTTATATTATAGTTTTATTTATAATATTTTATATTTATATAAATATTTTTTTAAATTAGGCTATATTAAGGGTATTTTTTTTATAACTATTTATATATATTTAATAAAATTTAAATTTAGGTTATAAATACGTTAATATTTTAATATCGATATTATATAATTTATAAACTATTTATTTATATTTTTTAAAATATATATAAATATATTATTTTGCTAAAAATATTACTATGGTTTTAAAATAAATAGTAAATTTTTCGTTAATATTTTTTAATAATTTTATGAAATAAAATTATACGCGTATTTATTATTTTTCGGCCGAAGGTTTTTTTCTATAAAAACTAAAAATATTTTAAACTTTATGCCGTTTTTAAAATAAATACTATTTTAAACTATAATAAAAATATTCGCTTTAACGTAGTTTTTAAAGTTCATAAAATTTTTATTATATTTTTTAAATAAAAAGCAAATTATTTATATAGTTAAATTATTAGCGGAGTTTTAATAAAACGATTTATTGTTAAAAAAAGTTTAATTTAGTTAATAAAAATACTATTTTCAGAAATTATATATATTGCTAATAATTTGTCAAAATTTTTTAAACCTTAATAGTAGAATTTATATTTTTTTTTTGTTAATTTAAAATTTAAAAAAATTCGCTTTTAAGCTTTTTATTTAAACAAATTTTAGCAATAAATAATATAACGTACAAAAATAGGCCCGATTTTAAAGTCGATATTTTATAAAATATCTTGCTAATTTTTTTTTCGATTTTTTTAACAAAACTAAATATATAACGTTTTTAATAATAAAAAAAATTTATATAGCTTTTTTTTATATTTTTATTAAAAATATATATAAATTTTTAATTTTAAAATATACAGCTTATAATTAATTTAAATATATTAAATATAGCAATAAAAAAACGTTATATTATATTTATGTAAAAAACGCTATATATAGCAGTTTTTTTTTTTTCAAAATAAAATCCTGACCTTTTTGGCGATTTGCAGTTATAGCGGCACTAAATTTATGCAATTTGGAATTTATAGTGAGAATATATAGTATATATAAAATAGGTGGTTAGATTGCTCAACACGCGAAAAGTCGCGTGGCTGGGGTGGGTGGCCCGATAAATTAGTTACCCTACTGATATAGGGGTATGCGCTTCTTGCCAGTGTATTCCTGGCTCAAGTATGGGACTTTTAACATACGAATGTTGGGGGGGGGGGGGGGGGGGGGGGGGGGGGGGGGGCGGGCGGGCGGGGCGGGGGGGGGGGCGGGCGGGGCGCCCGGCCC
>MU388878.1:222716-240526 GCA_022578795.1 Xylariaceae sp. FL0255
ACTTTTTTTTGGGGTTTGGGTTTATTGCATGTTTTTGCTGTGCAACTTTTTGGTTTTTTTCACATCTGTTTTTTACCCCCCCCCCCCCCCCCCCCCCAAAAAAAAAAAAACTACAAGAGGGCCTACATCAAGTCTTGCGCTAATCAGAATGCTAGCAAGGGTTTCGGCAGGGAAGATTTGGCTGCAAAAAAGATACTCCTTCGAGCCTACTCAAGGTTCGGCGTTCGTGCACACCTAGTTCAACATGTGCTTCTGGTATGGCCCTATTTTTAGGGTTGAACCTCATTTCAGTTGAGGTTATATAACATGACTCTCACCGTGTTGGAATCTTCCCGGTGATACCTATATACCGGACTATATGGAATTACTTAATAGCAGATCATTACCTACAAGTAGGTCTCTCAAGCCGCACCCTACCTAGGTATCTCTAAGCCGGCGCGTTGGCTGTCATCGCGCCGAACGATGTCCAAACGCAAAACGCGTAGTGCTCTGAACACAGTGGCCTCTCATGCGTTCAAGTAGTTGTCAGATATTTTTGAACTCAGCCGCTACTTGCATAATGCTAAGTGCATATTTGAATTTCTGATGATATTTTCTGAAAGGGAAAAAAAAGCTCTCTTCGTTCTTCAAACCCAAAAGCAGATGTGCACATGAGACAGCAGCCAGACGACCTTCGGCACATGGGCACACAATTCTTCATCAACCCAACGCGCCGATGACCTGCTCACTTTGCCAAGAGACATCACTCAAATAAGATTTCTAAAGTCCTAAAAGTTAGTAGGTGATTACGAATTAAGCATCAACAATGATTTCCGTGCAACTACAGGATTGATAGTGTCCAACGAGCGGCCCGCGAGGATCTAGGAGACGCCTCCCCATCGCATATCATGCGAAGCAGTGTGAATGAGTACCACCAGTGTAGCTTGAAAATGTGGTCCTCGGTGTAAATGCGTGGTTTGAGTTGGCTTTTGTCCCTACAGGCGCTTCGGTGTGCTGTAGGCTTTCTCCTGAAGCGCTTCTCCAACCGTGTCTCTGACAGCGACACCACGGTATCAAGGCCATTCAGAGATGATATTTCAGCACCTCTGAAACTCTCTAGCTTCCAGTGATATCCAACAATCAAAAGTCTTCGAGATTCCGAGCTCGGGACTCTACGCCAACGTTGTTTTCAATGACACCGACATAAGAACGATTGGCTCATCTTCTTCCAAGCTGACTCAACGAGCTCGAGGTCAACGAACAATATGTCTCGAAATAGCTGACCATATCCGACAACAGTGACACGTCGACTGAGGAGTAAATAGGAGCAGACACGCAGTTTCTTAAGACTGTATCGTGTCCGTTCCTCGGTGGACAACGAATAGCCCCTCATCGTAAAGGGACTCCGGTCTCGACAGCAAACTCCACTTCCTGAATATACATGCATCGACCCCTCTATGGGGCAGCAATGCATTGCACAGTCAGGTGTCGCATATCATTCGCAATCTGGAGGGGTTGGATCTTGCCAACCCTTGACCGAAAGGCATGGATGAAAGAGGGGCGGAACTGGCTTATCTCCCAGGAAATTGGGAGTCGCCACAGCAAAACATCGCGTAGCTCGGTTACCTACATGGCCCGGAAGCTATGTGGGTGTGATGACTTGCTTTTGAAAACTGGAGCTCTAGCTTTGAGCAGTATGGTTAGGATGATGCTTTGTTGAGAATGACCAGGGAGTAGTCGAAACGGTGAAGGGCGGTGACTGACCTTCGACGCGAATGGAGTAAATGGGGGTTGGGCGTTTTGCTGCATCGAGACACGCGACCAGGGATACGTGATGCATCTGGATCTACCCGTGTGGGTCAGGGGTGTTGGTCCACGCATAGGATAGGACAGGAGAGCTCCTCATCCCCGCGGCCAGAGCTGCACGACCACCTGGCACGCTTGACCGCTTCGGAATTGGTGGCCAACTTGCAAAGCGGTCAGCACAATGATCTCCAACACAGCTGCGAGGGGTCCTGTCGTGGCAACGAAGCCGTGTTCGGAGAACGGGTTGTCATGCGTAGGTAGATATTGCGAGCTCGTAGTAAGAAGGGAAGGCAAACTGTATAAGATGGCCACCATGGTTTTTCTGATTGACCGCTCTTCTTGGTTTCCCTTGTAGAATTCAAGTCACTCCTCAACCTCAAAACACGCGAGCAAACATCCCTTTGAACTAGCAAGTTTAACTTTGTACTCCTTCCATTCTCTCTGTAATCTTCATACAGCAACATCATAATGGCCGCTGCTTCCGTTCTCATTCCTCTTTCCGTTATCAACCAGAATGGAGGCGTTCTCCCTCCCAGTGCTCTTTCACAGCAAAGCCCCCGCCATGGCCGAAGCAGAGGAATGAGCGTCAACGGCAAGAGTGGTGGTGGTAAAGGCTACAGAGTGGTCGAGAATGCCGACGCAACTATTGCGAAGGCAGTCACATTCGTCCTTAAGCGTGCTGTGATGGAGTCCGAGATAGAGGAAGAGGCGAAAGATGAGGATTTCCTTATCAGCGACGAGGACGGTTGGGTCTCAGTTCATGATCTGGTGAGTCAGTCTAATTCGGCGCGATGGTGGATAAGGTTATCGGGACCTAACCTTTCGGGTACCATAGTTGGAGCAAACAAGAATGACAGATCTGGGAATCACAATCAATGACATCCGTCGCGCAGCGGCCTCGCCTAAGGCACAATACAACCTTCGACAGCAACCAAACTCAGATGCCGAGAAAGCAGGGTCATACCAAGTCCGACGAGAATCTAAGCGTGACAGCGCGACACAAGCGACACTGGTGCCGGTAGGAGAGCCCCTCAAGGCTGACTCAGAAAACCTACCGGAGTATATCATTTATGAGACCACATACCAGAACTATCCTCTAGTGCTTGCTTCAGGTAGCATCAGGAGGGCAGACGGTGCTGCATATCTTTCTTTCCTACCCGTCGCGTCAAGTAGAGTTAACAAGGCCGACGTGAGTATCTGGATCCATCTCCGCTCGGCGATGGAACAGGCACCCGAGATCCAGTGGCAGAACACGACGTCAGGGAGAGTCGTGACTACTGCCGAGGAATTGCCAACTACTTTGTGGAAGAAGGTTGTCGCTCGACGCCCCGACATCGGACTACTGTTCGAGGATGGCGTTGTCCACAAGGAAATCCCCGAGGGTCTCAGAGGCAAGGGCGCGAAGGGCAAGGCAAAGAAGGGTAAAGGCATGCTGAAGCAAGAGGGTCAGGGTCGTGCTGATAGCGAGTCCGACAGCGTCGAGGACGAGCAGGAGGGAGAGGAGGAAGTGTAAAAAGATGTATAAAGATAGACTTTTAGCCCCAGCATAAGCAGGGCACACAAGTGAGCAGACACACTTGTTCATAACGCTGATAAAACTTATCAGCTTTTCTGAAGAATCAAGAGAATCAAACACCCCGCAAGACCCTGCTACAAACCTAATTTGTCGATTCCTTGACTCCTGCATGAACTGTTTTGCCCTTTCACGGTTCACGAACTCAACATGTAGAAGCGGATAAGTGTAGTTCACCCAGAAAACTCCACCTTAATGCGATATCTAATAGTAACAGAGCCATGGATACACTTTTGATATAGGTCCAACATGTGCTGAGTGAGCGGCCGGACTATTGTTTTTTTCTCACTAACCCGACTATCTGCATTGACCGATGTGCTAGGCGGCGACAAGGCTCCCAAATCCTCTTTTTCCCATCGAACGTTACATAGGCGAGGCCAGCAGTCAAACCGCCAAGGTGAGCGGGATTTGTGATGGGACTGTAACCGTTGGGACTGAATATTCCAGCTGTCTCAAGAAGGAGAGCTGGTGGCACTAGGCACCAAATCGGGAACGCCCAGCTCTCGGGAGTGAAGAGAATTTTGTATTTATGTTCCGGGGGCAGGGCAACCACTGTGGCAAAAAGAGCAAACCCAGCACCGCTGGCTCCCACTGCGGGCATATGTGAAAGTTGCGATGTTCTGAATCTGATCTGAGCGATGGCTGAGTAGGTAAGGGCGCTGAAGATTCCGGAGCAGAGGTAGAATGCGAGGAGATGCGGGCTACTATCCTTGAAGATGGGTGTCTTGCCGGCGCTCCTGGTAAAGATCCAGGTAGCGAGGAGGTTGAAGCCCAGGTGCGGAAGACTGGCATGGGCGAATGTGGAGGTGAGTACCGTATATTTCTTTTCTAAAACAGGTATGTGCCAAAAGTGCGCCTCCATAAGCCATGGCACGGATGTCGTCGCCGCGTGGACACCTGCATAGCTTGCCATGATTCCGAGCGCCAGTTTGCTATGATCGCCTAAATTGGAGATTTTGGAGCGCTCAGGGGGTTGATCAGCATCGTCCACCACATGTCGCGCCTGAGGCGGGCTACTTGACGCTGAGCGCGACCGTACCTCCTCCAAGAGGACATCAAAGACAGCACAACCCATAAAAATGGCGCCACTGACTGCGACACCCCATATCGCAGGGCCGAGGAGTTCAACTCCGTGTGGCGGTCCACGGTGTCGGGGCGGCATTCCTCCGCCAAAACGTTCGCTGTTGTAATCTGGGGGTAGTGAAGGATGAATGTTGTACCACTTGCTGAAGCCCCGCCGCACGCCCGCAGGAGCACGAGACGTCGCCGAGACTGCCAATCTCACGAATCGCGTTCGATGCATGGTCTAGATGAGCTCATCTGATCTCGCAGGTTGATGTTGTTGAGGATTCGGTCATTTATCGCGCTTGCTGTAGGGAGCTGGCCGCGCTTAACGTTTTCTGCTGGGTGGCACCTTAGGGCGACATTTTGCCATTTTATCGCTAATACCTAACCTACATCATACCTAACTAACCTTATCGGTAGGCCGGCTTTTCTGTCCGCATATCCCCGTATAGTGACAACAGATGGAATGGGCACTATTGTCCGAAAATCCGATGCCACAAAGAGAGAGTTGGCGCCGGCAGGCATAAACGAAAATTATTTATCTACTTAAGTTACGAGGCCGAGATTGTAATGAGCAAATGCATTGAGACAGAGAACAGATGAATTGACCGACACGATGACAAGAAGGGCAGGTAGACGTAAAAGTTACTAGGATCGGAGTTAACCCAATCATTAACCTCCGACGTGGGGGAGACAGTGCCCTTTTTCACCGAGTTGTATTGCCAAAATCTTATAATGTTCGATCCAGAGAGTTGGTTATTTGGTACATGCACCTGACGATCACAACTCTGGATCAATGATAGACGTATCCAGCAGCCTCATCTTCTAAATTAGTAGGCGAACCATTCCTCTATAGATTTGAGGTCTGCTTATCGTCCTCATTTACCTCACTTAGAGCCTTGGAACCCCTGTGCGGATTCTCTACGTCGGCTTACGGGTATATGCATAGCGTACAGGAGAATACATCTTTCGATATGTGAGGCGCAACTGTCCAACTGGTTCTATGTAACATCTCCACAAAAATATCCTAGACTCCTTGCCGAAAGATCTTACGGGGTCGAAGACCATGAGTCATCGGCACCTTTGAAGATCTCGGCACGCAACTGAGTGAGGGTCACCGTTTGCATTGTTTGGGTCACGTACTATCGGGAGACGGAGGTGTTTGCGACACCGACTTTACGCATGCTTTCGGTCTTTCGGAGTGCCGTTCCGGTGTTAGCAACTCGATTGCTCCTGGAAGGAGATCACTGAAAGGACTGTAATGTGTTCCAGTACCCAGTTGTAAGTTAGATGTTATTAACGCTGATGCATGTAAAGACAATAAGAACTCGATGTATTCTGTTTGCAATGGGCTACGACATCTGTCAGTCAGATTCTATGTGCTGCTTTTTAGCGAGAGGGAGCATTCTCCGACAACATTTGTTGCCTTATTACTTATCTCGGTCATAAGTCTTAATGTGTATCTATTGTAGTCCAGTTTGACACAAAATGCAAAATAACCTGACCTCACTATTTAACTTGCCTATCCATTAAATTATATAATTATAACAAGTAACCTTTTATAATTTCATGTTGTTATTCTTTATTCGAAAAAAACGAGTTTTCGATCTACCTCTCGTATACAGTAATATAGTTTCTAATTTAAGGAATAAATAGTTTGCAGTTATTCGTTTTTAGTTAGGAGGCGATGCAAAAGTTAATCAATCCAGCGTCGAAAACTACTTTAAGGGCTGTAACACATAGCCTGTAATTGTACGAGTAACGTCGAGATTGACCATGTGGCTCGGCGAGGGGGAGACAAACCTCGTGGCGTCGAACCTTCGTAATAGCTCTAAAACAACGATATCGCAGCTATTAAACTTTCGCGCGGTTGTCGAACTTTTACACTGCCGTACTCAGAGAACCCTCAAGGTCGTGGACATATTGGCGACCTAGATGGCGCTCCGAGTGAATCATAGAGGCATATATAAGGGATAAAAGATCTGGCCTAGGCCTTCGCCTTCTATCCCACACCACATCCCAGATCTACAGTCACATATACAACAAATTAACCACAACAACCTTCAAGAGTCGCAGAACACACGACATAAAAATAGATACCAAGGCGCAAGTTATCAACAACCTCCCTAAGGCCATCAAGGACCTTAACATCAACGACTTCACCAACTTCAAGTGGTCCGAAAAATACAACCTTTTATAATTTACTATAAGTTAAAGTTAATCAGTTAGTTGAGGCTTAAGTTAAGCTTAAAGTTTGGGTTAATTCTAGGGTTTTGGTTTTATTTTTAATCAAAATATTAACAATATTAGCAATATTAACAGGGTTAGCGACAGCTGTCATATCTCCTAAATCAATTCCAGCAATCTAGGGAGCTTGTCACAATATTTCTCTCTGTCATTTCTAAAGGGCTAAACCACCAGATAAGCACACTGGGCAGATCACCAAGGTCCGTGCGACTGAACAACTTTCAAATTCGAATCGTTCACAAAGTAGGAGGTTATGTGGTCCTTGAGAGTAAAATAGAATCCAAAACAATAGCCTCGATTCCTACACCTAGCGTGATCTTCACCAATCTGGCTAACATTTTGGAAGGAGTTGCACAGCCTAACAGCCATGTAAGTTCTCCTCACTATCCTTCCACAAATAGGGCCCTGCTAGCTGTGGAAAAAATTGTTTAAATACAATTGCATATCAGACTCTGATTCTCCTCGCATTTTTGGCCTCTTTCCATAAGATTCCAGTCCTTGCCGCTACAGAATTCTCTTTTTTTTGGGTTTGTAGACAAAACTCAAAGGGGCGTAAGAGGAAGCGTGTTATCTTTCGCCACTACGGAATATGTCTTATTTCGGATTTTCTTTTTCAAGGTAGATCCTGGCTATATATGTTGGGCCTGAAACTACCTACCTCAGCTTTGATCCTTGCAATTTCTGAGCCGGTAAGGGGACCATCTCCATTAACCCTGTCGTCTTGGAGAAAGTGTGTCGGTTGAGTGTCTCCACCTGAGCCACGTGGAAATATGCGGTTTTCTAATTCCCTGGTAAACCGACGGATTATGCAGCGGAGGTAATCTGGCTCATACACGCAAATCATCTTTAAGCATTATCAAGGTACCATTATCTCTCAAACTTAACGTATTTCGACTCTAGGCAAAATATGACTTTTTAAAATTTCTGGGTCTTTGTCGTATGTTCCTCTTAAACACATCTAAAGTTCTTGATTTTTCAGTTCGTCTAGGCCAGTCTCTCCAGAACGACCTTTCCGATTGCCTTTCCTGGAAGATCTACAACTCCTTCATGCAGGTTGACAAAGCGACCAGATAACCGCGGACCAGCCTCGGGGCGTAGAGTAGCAGATTATTATGCATATCAAGCGAGCTCAACATCCCACATACCTACAGGCCAGCACACACCACATGCCCATCCTGTTCGCTTAGGAATTGTTTTAAGCCATACCAATTATATCTCTTTTGCAGATCCTTGCTGAGCGCTCGGTTTAGATTTATAGGAGTCTAGCGGGAAAGGCCCTTGCATATAGGCCAAGAAGTGAAAATGGCATCCCTGAAATAGCATCTATGCCACCTCATAGCTTGAAATAGCCATCGGAACGAGATTGTCCCACTGCCCGATGACGGTTCCGACCGTGAATTGCGTCTCGCACAGATATACGCCGAGCGCAAAAGAGTGGTTGAGCTTGCATGATGCGTGCAGTTATCCATGGAATCATTTAGTCCAGTCCGGCATACTGAAGAGTTCATACCCTGTCGGGCTAGCCTTGATGTTTTGTATGTCGGCAAGAGGTATCATTAAATGTCCCCTTTTGGTTTGAGAAGGGCATAATATCTTCGTACCTCTCTTTAATTGTTACTATCATGTCTGATACATTTGTTTGAAGAGATGAATCGTATAACTTCGCCTCAAAAGGGTAAGGCTTAAAGTTGCCAAGAGTAAGACATGTGGGCTTGGCAGATCTGGACTTCGGGAGCAAAGCGGAACAGCCGCTGGGATATCCGCCGGGCCCCACCCCGACTTTTCATAAGGCGTAAGTGAACTAGAGATACTGTAAAGATACATAAGATCTTCATACGGAGTACGTTGTAGGGCGCGCACTGTTCTTAAGGTCTTTCTTAGATATCACCGGAGATGCGGTTTTTAAAGATTATATAGAGATGCTGAGTGAAGTCAATAGCTCCGTCGACCGTGCAAAGCGCTTTTGTATATCTCGGGACTGTCCACTCAATTTCCTCGGAAATAAGTAACCATTCAGTATACTGTAGATGTTGTCATGTTCCACGCACATTGGTAAATATTACAGCATGCAGATATCAGAGAACAAAAATGCGGCGGGCAGTATCTGCCGAAGCGAAGGCAGGATACCCTGTAGTGATAGCGGGGATTGCTCGCATAATCCATGACAACCGATCTCTAGGAAGTGGCTCCCATCGGACCGCCCAAATACTAAGCCGTTGTCTGGTAGATACCTGACCATTCGAAATAGCTTTACTTCAAAAGGATATCTTACAGACGAAAGTAAGCCAAATGAGCCTCGATCTTCTGTTACCTCTGCAAATAATCATCGTACAGCAATGGATGCCAACTCTACGAATTTTTACTTTTCACAATCTTCAGATGACCAACTGTCGAATACTACCATGCATGAGATGGACGCGATGCTTAGCCCGTATCTAGACTTCGGGCACTCCAATAATTCCAAAACGAGCGTGTATGATACCTACGTCGATTCCTTATATCCATCCTCTGTGGGCCCGAGTCCTTCTGATTCATCGGTACGGGCGCAGCTGTTGAAATCGAAGTTGTAGTTCGTGGCTAACATGGGCTTTTACAGCAAGATCATTTGACGGCCCACGAGGATGAAAACAGAGGTATCGATACGGAAGAACAGCCTAACCCAAGCTCGAAACCTCCACCGAAGCGCAAAAGGGAAAACAGGTACAAGGTAAGCATTCGGTGCTATTCGTTCCTCAAATGAGCAATCTTTGTACTTTTGAGACACGACGGGAACGTGTCTCAGAGATTTTCAACTAGCTGAAAGAGTAATTACTGACTCCGAATCCTCAATAAGAATGCGCCACCATCTGTGCTTTCGGTAAGTCTCCCAAATGATAAGCTTATTCGATATCATTCATATTGAATCCTCGCTTCTAATTATTATCAGCGTCGAAGAGCTCAAAACCGTCAGTCACAGCGTGCGTATCGCGAGAGAAAAGACCAGCGTATCAAAGATCTCGAGGGACGATTGGAGGAAGTACAACAACAGAACGATTCCCTAACCTTATTGTGTACGAACCTCCAAACTGAGCTTCTAATACTTAAAAGCGAAGAATATTCGCCAACTTTACGTTTCGATGGTTTCCGTACCGATAATGATGCAGGACTTTATCTTCAGGATGATCTAAATCAGGGCTAACAGATAGCGGTCTGCCCGCGGAGCTCACCGCCAATTTACTCACGCCATTAGCGGGATAGAAAGGACCGGTAACGAAAGCGGTGTTCATAATTTCATTGGATAGAAACAGGCGTTACGTGGGATTACTGCGACATGAGTAGATTCGAGGGATATCACCAGATGGAGTAGGTAAAGGTACTATTAACTGAGGAAACTTAGGTCTAGTCAAAACCAATACATATGTCATTCTTCTGATTTGGTACAATATTATGTCAATACTCCGGTAATCTTTGCCGTCTTACCGCATGTATCTACCTAGGGAGCGAAGGCAGTCTAAATTACCGCCATCCAGTTGCAGTTTAAAATTTAGAATATAAGATCAAGATCCTGCGGGTCATCTGGGGAAAGGGGGGTTTGACAACTCCGCACTCAGCCGAAGGCCGATTCCATGCTCATCCGACGGCCGAGCTTCCCGAGCCTGCTACCCTGAACCACCAATCGGCTTATGTTAAACCTAATCGAATCTTCAACTCGGATCCATAATCATGATAAATCAGTTGCCCTCCGATGAGACTCCAACAGGGGAGCAATAATGTAGCATACTCGTGACGACATCCGGGTGCCGCTTAATATTGGGGACGGAAATTTATTAAGTAACATCCCGACGCCTGATAACGCGCATTGCAGTCTTGAAAGCAGCGCGCCGCCTTGTAGGGCTGATGGTAGGGCAAAGCCGGCAAAACCCTAACGGTTAGACATTGAGTTGCATCAAGCTCATGCGCTAGCTTCAATAGAGTAGTCACAGCCGTGACCCTTGACATATGATAATTAGTCAAATAGTGTCTATCATGTTCTTTAACTTTAGATAAGGCTATAGGATTTGGTGATCATGACAAACCTTCCATATCTAATGATTTGGTCCTTACGAATAGACAGATTCTTCAAGAACGAGCTTCAATACAGTTATTAGTATTAGTAAATCGATCTATGCCGGCAAAGACTGTTACCCTAAATGCACTGTTGAGAGAGTCAGCCAAGAGCCTCAGTAGACTATGCAGTGCTCACAGCAATCATATGGCCCTATCCGCAGCTGTTTATACTCACCTGGAAACTTTGGAGTCAAAGAAACAGGAATATGTTTCCCGCCAGAGATTAAAAGAACAGCTATTTAGAATCAGCAGACTATCGAGGTTATGAAAGAAACGACAGAGAAGCGAGAGACTCTGTAACAACTTACCCTCACCAAACCACTCCAAAAAACGAAGTGATTCATTCAGTCGACAACGAACTGGCACGGGGCAGTGACTGATGTAATCGGAGAAGTATTGGAATGGGTTTACGAGAAGGAGGTCACTTGATCACGTAGGACCTGTATGATAGTTTCAAATTGCGTTACTTAGTTACCAATCGACGTGCGTTTTCCTTCCCATTCATGAACCCCCTACAGAGGCAATTGAGGCCCTATTGAATGTGGTCCCCAGCGTGATCATCCACTAGGTAATAGGCCTCTAGAGCTGTAGCTTTGCTGCAGTTAGTTGTAGTTGAGGTTCTCGAGCTCTGTTTCAGTATTAAGAGTGGCTCCAATCAAAGGGAAGATTCTTCTGCTCTCCCGAGAATTCCCGGTGCAAGGAAAACGATTCGCATGTATGTAGTGATTGACGATCTGACCACTAGCATGGGAAACAACTCAAGTATTGGCTTAGCATATAGTTCCTTCGACAATCTCCATGAAGAACAGAGAACTAAATAGATTATGCTGCTTCACTGTTGAATTAATTTGCCAGAGGTCAAGACTTTTACAACTACGTGACAATCATCTGTACAACGAAAGGTGAATACAAAACCTCGGCTTGAAGTAAGGATGGTAACTGTGGGTGGGGTGATAGCTCTATTCTCGACGATGTTCGGCATTTTTAACGCTCTCGATGGTCATTTAGAATCCGACGACTTTCGGACCAGATTTCTGACTGAGATGTCTCACTTTAATTCTAAACACTGGTTGTGTATTTTGGCCTCGCCATACATTGTATCACGGCCCATCCTCAATACAGAGAAGTAGTATCAAGATCACGAACGAACAGAGATTCGTACTCATAATGACGATGACATATGCAATTACCTGGAAAGGCGTGTCCGGAATGAGAGATCTAGCGATGGAGTTACTGGTATGATTAGCAAGAAAGGTGAAACGAAGGAAATATAGATCTAGTCCTCCAAGTGAGGCAAAAAAGGGTAACAAAATCTCATCCCTGAGGATTGGCCTGCTGCAGCCAATGGACATTTATACAAGCTACTGATCAATGTTATGGTGTAAATTATCGTGTAGTGAAATTTAGGTCCAATGAAGTGGCCTGATGTGTCTCCAAAAGTCTTTTGGAATTGAGAACGCGAAAAAGACTGAAAAGCATGTGATCAATCTCTCTTTCTTGCCTAAACCTACCTGGTTGACACCCTGATTGGAATTATCATCAGTAATTGAATTAATGACTTGCTGCGAAATGATCGATGTGGGGAAGTATACTATGTAGTCCTAAATACTGCCGTATGAAGGGGCTGTTACGTCAGGCATGTGAGATTTGATTCAGGAGATCAAGCCAACTTCTATGTCAGTTCGTAGGCATGTGTCGATGAACAGATCTAGTCCACTGACGTGGCCCTCTCCACTACGGTATTTGGTATACTTGGCCGGTGTGCTGGTTCATCATGAATAGGGAAGACTATATATAAGGGGAAACCCTCGGGGTCACGCCGGGCTGGGGAAATTTTCTGGGCATCGTTCAGCCCATATGAAGATGTTTTTAGACACGCCAGTCGAGTTCGAAGATATGCGGGCACACACATCTCCATGTGCACCTAAAATCTTCTATATCGAGGAACATTGCGACTGTCAGGAGCAAGCCGGGCAAAATATATGACTACATACTCTTCCTATCATCGTTTTTTTGGTATGAAATGGTTGCTACCAGACTCCAACAAATTCACGTCATCTCCAACGACGGCAGGCCTTCTCATCGGTCTGGACAGATCTTTTGTAACGTACCGAGCTTCTACCTCCCAAATCCGGAATTCCAGTAGCTTGACATGAGTTCTCCGGGACACTTTCCGCATACCAGCTGAGACTCCAATGTAACACACCATCCTTGCAGGAGTAGAGGTTGAGTGCAAATTGTGCTTACCCCTGTACAGTACATACGATTTGTAAAGTTGTAGTGATCTATGTGATCTTGTCAGAGATGTGCGTAATGACGCTTTGAACCTATTCTCCCGACAATAAAAAGCATGAAGATACTCCGTGCTAGAAGATAAGTACTCCACACTGAAAGAAATTCAAAAGCTAGAACCATAAAACCTAGGGTAAGACATAAACCCCTGAATTTGCACATATCGTTTCGCCTATGCTGCTGCCTGCTGCCTTTATCGCTACCTTGATCGGAGACACTCCTGCATGTACAGGGGCCCTCCACGCCCGATTTACTTGCAGGCCCGCCAACGACCAATGACCAGAGGTAACAATCCAGTATCGATTTCAGGTAGCCAATGGCATCTTTCAGATGTGCATATGCGCTGCAACCTCAGCATATCCATATTTGTACCATGCAATAGTGCTAAATCCCCTCGTTTATTGGATTGCGGCAATCTTGAACGATATTTGGATGCCATTGAATGGCCATCTGACAGTACAACGGTCCTGTGTTGTCCCGACTAGCATTTCAATATTTCTAAATATGATGCCAAGAGAGCTGCGGCCCTTTGCATGACCTGGCAAGGGGTTGATTCAAAAGCCTAATTCTGATATACATCTGCCTTACTCCAAGAGATACAAGGTAACTCATAAGCCGTGCAGATGGGTCGGCCAGCGTTGGCTCAAGGGGACAGATGGATGATTACATCAACCATCCCTTGGTGCATGGTGCTTATGTAGTCAGAGATGCAAATTATTCAATAACAGGCTCTGCCCGGAGTGTTCAGGATTATTACTTCCTTCACATGCTGTAAAATATAAGGCGTAGCTTTTTTGATGCGATAAAATACCTTGCATACGGCAATTATCTTTTCAAGATCCGGTTCGATCGGCACCAACACTTTCGAGTCAGCAAACTCCGCCGGAAGTTGCGTGCGTGTGGATATATGGCGTGTAGATTGGACTACCTGGCGTTATTCAAACCCATGTGACTTGATATCACATCACTTCAGCCTTCAATAACGCACATCGCCCGCCCCATGAAAGCTCCACTGATTGTATTATCATACGTCGTGATTATGCGAGCAAAGAGAGATCTGTCTGATGCGCCTCAGTCGCCCCGGCTACGTCAGGCATGCGATTACTGTCATGCAATGAAGGTCCGCTGCTCTGGGGGTGAGTGATGACAAAAGACGCCTTTTCTAAACTGTCACGTCTGTGGAAAGAGAAGTGAAACATCTGTTATTTACATGGGACCCATATACGGCATTGAACTGACATCTTGATTACCTAGGGAGTCCATGCACCAAGTGTAACAGTTCGTAGGTCTGCCCCGGCTACCCTCAAGGTCGGGAATGCGGAGACCAACTGATTGTTCTCGTCATACAGGAACATCAAGTGCCATTACAGTTATACAGCGAAGCTAGGCAAGCCGAAAGGTGCCAAACACAAGAAGACACTTGCTCGTCTGGCCGCTGCTGCTGCCGATGCTGCTACCCCGAACGATTTCTCAGAGGTCAGATTGGACGGTGAAGCGTACTCAAGTTTCTTAGTAGAGCAAGCTGGTAGTTCCCCAGCTACAACGATGACACTTTCTTCGAATGGCTATGGTAATGAAGAGCCTTTGATCTTTAGATGGATGGGATACTTCGGGGAACCAGAAGATCAGCTCGAGCAGCAATGTTCGATAACGATACTGAACCCTCATTTTGTAAGTCTGGATCAAGAGGTTGCCATCAATAATAGGCGACTATGACTTATCATGTCGGTGTAACCAGGATCAGATGTATTATCCACGGAGAAATGAAGACGCGACCAATTCAGCAGGCAAGCGAGCTCTCAAAGAAGTTTATTTATGAATTATCTAATACCATAACCCTCCTAGGTTACCGGACAAGTGCATGTCACATCATAGAAAACAAATCAACAAGGAAACATGACAGCCGCACTGGTCACGGGGATATCAATGATTCTTGCAGCGAGGAGACTTGGTGGGCTATCCAAACTGAAAGCCAAGAGTTTCAAACCGCAACTCCTAGTAGCCCTAATTCCTCTTCTCCGTACAACGAGCACTCTCCCTCGTCAAATCCAACGTCCCAATCCTTGAACTACCAATACTTCTCAAGCGACATCTCATCCGGCCAATTTTGGCGACTCCTTCGACTCGAATCCCCTTATGAACGGCATTGGAGCGAGATTGAAAGAGCCCTGCTCATGTTTGAAGAGGCTCACAGATCGTCTGTGTCAAATGAACGCTCTAGAACATCAGTCTAGAGTCCTGCTACAGACCAAGACTATACTTAGCGAGACGGAGTCAACACTCCACTCGGCTACAGAGACGCTAAAGTGCAATCAGTGCCACTTGGACTCCAAAGTCGTTTTGCTTCTTATAATGGTCCTGCAGAGCCTGTTAAGCTGGGTCAAGATAGAGCACCTCTGCCGACACCCGCAACACTGGGATCAGCTCTCCAACTCATCTTGGAGCACACTCGAGAAGGATGGAAACCTGCTTCAGAGTACCCTTATGAATCGTATTGTTGCAGGTACAAGCACTATCTTGAACGTCTTGAACGTCTTGAACTCGTGTGTAAATGAGATCGCGCTTGTGGCAAGCGGTAATTGGTCGGAGTGTCAGGCTTCGAATGTTGAACCACGGCGGCAGATGTTACAGACTATAGAAATTTTATTGAAGGACTTGGGACAG
The DNA here is from genome assembly GCA_022578795.1 of Xylariaceae sp. FL0255. Lineage (NCBI taxonomy): Eukaryota > Fungi > Ascomycota > Sordariomycetes > Xylariales > Xylariaceae > Xylariaceae sp. FL0255. The sequence continues at coordinate 238,429 of MU388878.1, forward strand.
GGTTGTACATGAGAGATCATAATTTGATTACATCCTTTCATTAAACAAAAAAAAACAAAAGGAAAAATTTCATGACCACTAGGACGCCTTATAGAATATTAGAGTAGCCTACATACATGAAATCCGTACTGCATGCCACACCCCCCGACTTCTTAGTTCAAAATTAATAGTATAGGACATAACCCACAGGGATATCGCGACCAAGTAGGTTGTCAGATGTCGTTGAAGATGGCCTATGCTATAGATAGAGCTCTATATTGGAATCAGACATAGGCCTTGGGCTTCGAAACGATTGTCTGAGCAGTCGTTCTCAAAGTTCATCATGTCTTGCCCTACTGGCTCGAGTCTGTTTCTCTAACAAATCACATCGGCTGTCACAAATCTCTTCGTATCCCTAAGAGACTTGTCAGTTTACTTTGCCACCATCTATTAAAAATTTTGATGTCGGATCGCTCATTAATTTCCACTTACATAGAGCGTTCCGGGCTTCTGCAGGGCCTTGCAGTCCTCACCCATTGGAATACGATGAGCGACAGACCATAAGAAACTCTCCGGGCTATAATTGAACACAATAGGAACGTCCGGGCGTTTTCGATGATACATATCAATCAGATCTATCCCAAGTCAGTATTTTGATCATAAAATATTGATAGGTACCAGTTAATGACTTCTCACCCTCGAAACGCTCAACAATAATCGGGATTTGAGCGCCGCGTACGCCCCAGCCAATGCCCAGAAGGTCGAATTCCACGTTCGTTTGATCAAGTCGCTCTTCAAGAGTAGAGATAGGTATTTCAGTACCAGCCCAAACCGCTGTTTAAGATTCAGTCAGTGATATAAGTCTTGTAGAGTCCGTTTTCCTTTGAGATAGGCTATTCTGCGTACCATGAACATTATAACCGGCTTCAACGAGGCTCAGTGTATCGTTACGAATGCCAATAGCAACACGATCCAAATCCCAGCCCTGTGCGGCGACCATAGGATGATATGGAGTGAATCCTCTGTAAGGAAACTTAGCCACTATCACTTAGAAACCTCGTTTTGCTCATCCAGGCATACGTATAAAAGACATCAACTTTGCCGCATTCACCGATTCTCGAGGGCGCCGCCGTAGAAGTAGGGATGACAAATGTAGCGGGTGTGGGAATCGCAGCCAAAAGTGTAAGAAGATTGGTGATGGTAGTCATCTTAGATAATTGATACCGGCGGTAGCTTTAAGAGTATTTGGTATGTCATGGAATTTATCCATCATTAAAAAGCTCATCAGATGAGAGCCACACAATCTTGATATATATAATACACCTATATTTCATAGGACCTATCACGTTTCATGTCACTACATTCGTTTTGTCGCTTGTCGGCCCATAACGCAGCATTATTAGTGATGGACATTCGGGGATTTCGGAAAACATGAAGCTGACAAGTTTTGGCAATATCACAGGCCCATAGAGGTTCGGTCCCGAAGATGTGCTCCCACCTGCATGATTGAAGAATTCCATAATTATGCATGCATCATTTTTTGAACTCCTACAGCAGAGCTATTCGGGCACATGATCTGATACCTATGTAAGCGGCCGACCAATCACTTCCTGTCCAAGCGTACCCACCGCGTCTACCACCCTCCTATTACCGGTTTCAGCTTCAATTGATTTAGTCTAGTAGGCCTTCTTGACTCGTAAGGGTCTAGTGGTCTTTTCTAGTTAGACTTGTTATGTAGGCGGTTAGGAATATTAGATGCAGGAAAGTTTGCTGCATTAAATACCACTCACCTCATTTGATGCCGTATTATTCGACATATTAGGTATTCAGACACAGATATTCATCATAACCAGGAGGCCTGCTCGTGATTCGTGTCATTAAAAAGAGAATTGCTCACCAAGGCGACGGATCATGTTGCACACGCGAATGTGTTACGATTCGTGGCAACGAAGATTCCGCTGCTCTTCCATTGCTGCAACCCGGTCTTCCGTTCTTCCCGGGGGGGGGGGGGGGGGGGGGGGGTTTTTGGAGTCCGCCCCCAGACTACGCAAACAACCCCCCCCCCCCCCAACCAAAAAGAAAGTGCAATATATGTTACATCCCAAACTGCCAACACACA
>MU388878.1:240536-265514 GCA_022578795.1 Xylariaceae sp. FL0255
AGCCGCCGACCCCTGCCCGCCCCCCCCCGGCCCCCCGCCGCCCCCCCGCCCCCCCCCCGCCCCCCCGCCGCCCCCCCGCGCCCGCTTGTTAACAGTTCTCCGCATCCGTAGCCTACCAAAGCCGGGCCCACCGTCCAACAAAGAGAATGCAATCTTTGATCGCCAAGAACTCGCGAACAAACTACTGCTTACAATTGTGCATTCTTTTCAAAAGCTTCGCTTCATGCGCAACTGACTACCTCCCTGGACAATCTTGAGCTACACAGGGCGCTAATATAGGACGAAAGTGTAGGCAAAGCGAACGAAGTTCTGCTCATTCTTCTGCTTGGTAATGATAAAAACTCGGGATGCCATTACTCATCTCTTAGCCTGCGCTCCCTAAGTGCACAGATTGTGATGTTAAAAATCTCAAGAATCCGGGTGGTGCCGAAGCTGATCAGAGGCGCGAAGTTCGATCGCGGCTTGGTAGAGCTGGGCACTTCCAACAACCTCGAAACAAGAGGATCAGTGGATAAATAGTGGGTAAGAAATACAGTCCATACGTGAAAAAGCTCTACATGTCATAGTTTGAGTTTTTGTTAATGACTGCACCAAATAGTAATTTGAGAAGGGAAGACAGATTTTTCCGGGCGCGGGGATTACCCGGATCTCCCGGCGCCCCCGCGCCTTCGGCCGAGTAATACGGGCGACCGGCGACAGGGGCTACCTGTAGATATGGTCACCGCTTAATAAGCGGAACATGTCCCACGACAAGCCGCACAATCTCCGTGCCAGGTAACATATCTGGTCCGTCTAAAAGCTAGACAAAGGAGAATGCTTGAATATGGGTAATTCTTTATGAGTTATCATTGAGAGTGGAGATGCTGCCTTTCGTCTCCCCTTTTATGACTCATTGAATTTCCGCGCATTCAGTGTCCATCATCATCGGTATCGACTCTCACAATGGCACCATAAAAAGTAAAGATTACACATACAGCCCTCATGAGCTTGCCATGGAGGCGTTGATGTTGTCTGATCCTGGGTTGTATGCGAATATGCGACTTGAGTGGGAAATTTTCAACGTAAGTCTTATCCAAAAGGTCTCTTTTCCCCTCTCCTGACTCCGTGCAAGCGTGCTGATGAGATTTGGCAACCCGAGACGTTATAGTTTCTTGACACAGATATTCTTACCAGTGTCTCTGAGTCGATTTGAGCTGGTGGACCTGTTCTAATTACTGACAATTTCGCCTTTGCGATAGGTGTTCCTTGCTTTCTTCTTACTTGGTGCTTTATAAACTTACGTACTACTCTAGCCTGATCAATGTATTAAAAAATCCGTGAACCCATCTTACTTCGAGAAATCTATCAAACTGCCATCTCTGCGATTAGTCAACCTCAATTCTGGGTTCAAAACGTTCGGACGTTCTTTACTAAACTCTGGCAATGGCTCACCCAAGGGATTTGAACCGGGCATGTATTACAAACCAACATTCCAGCAGGACCAATGACCCGGCCTAGTATATGTAGAACCCCATAGATACTTATATACGCCTAGATAGAAAGATTAAACAAAGAAGTCACGTGGCCTTGGATCAGTACAAAATCAGTGACTGATCCATAATCCAAATCAGTAGCTCACCACGATGATCCGTAAGTTGGATCAGTACAGGATCAGTAACTGATCCATGATCCAGATCGGTAGCTCACCACGATGATCCGTAAGTTGGATCAGTACAAGATCAGTAACTAATCTATAATCTAAATTAATAGCTTACTACGATGACCTATAAATTAAATCAATATAAAATCAATAATCCAAAGAAACACTAAGAAAAGGATTAAAATATATAGTCTATAGCATTTCTTCTTTTTCCGTAACTCCTTTATTTAATTATTAATTTAAATACTTTTTACCTTTTTAAAATTAAATAGAAAAAAACTCCTAACGACTATTTTACGTAACAATATCTATAAATGCTTAGCTATTTTCTTTTATAGTTATAAATCGATATTGTCGTTAATTTAGCTAACCTTTATTTTTAAAAACAAACCTAATTAATATAAATAACTATTAGTTAAATAAGTTGTTATATTTTAATAACTTTTATTTAATTAATTATCTCGACGATAGTTAAATAATATATTCGGAATTTAAAACCCCCTATTTCTAATTTAAAAAAGCTTTGTTAAAGAAATAGATCAAAATAACAAAAGCAAAGCCGACTTTCGAGTTATTAAAAAAAAATACGATAATTTAGTTAATAAAATATATAGTTTCAAAAAATAACTAAAAAATAAACCGAAACGAGCAATAATAACGTAAATATATATCAAACCTATATTTAGTAACTAAAAAAATAAATCAAAATGTTCCAAATAGCCGAAAATATTATTAATACCTCTATCGAAAAAAGCCAATATTTAAAAATAAGCAAACCAAAATTTTTTAACAAAACCCCAAAAAATACGCGTAGCTTCTTTACCTAAATTAAAATATACTAAAAATATTATATTTTAAACTTTAATAATAATATTAAACATATTATTTATATAATGTTATTTTTAAAAAAAAAAGTCCTAATATAGTTTAAACTATATTTTACTAATATAACGGAAAAAGCTAAAATACAATAGAAACCGGAAACCGTTTTCATGTTTTTATCTTTTAAAAATTTCGAAACGCAACTTAAATCTCTATACCTCGACCCTAAAAAAAAGAAAAAAACTCAGCAAAAACTCCTAAAATTTACGCAAAAAAAAGCAGCTTCGATTTATACAGCAAATTTCCGACAAATTATTATATAATTTAATATAAACGATAAATTTAAAATCTTCTTATTTTACTAAAGCTTAAAAAAATTAATTAAAAATAAATTCTATAAAATAAAAACAAGTAATAATTTTTTAAAATATTAAACGAAAACTATATATATTAATATATATTAATACAAATAGTAATAATAAAAAAAAAAACTAGCTAACGTTTTTTTTTAAAAAAACTAATAAAAAACGACGATATAACGGAAATATTTTTTATAATATATATTTAAAACCTATAAACTTAAATATAACTTAAAAAAACAAAAATTAAAAAAAGTCTAAAAACAAAAACAACATTACTTGCTACAATTACGGCAAAAAAAAATATTATAAAAATAAATACTATAGTAAAAAAAAGACAATACGTTTAAAAATCCTAAAGCTAAATATAAACGCTACTTAGTATAAAAAATAAACATTTACTGCTATACTATAAACAATTATTTTAGATATTTAATAATTAAAATCGGAAAATTTAAATAATTAGTATTAGTAATATATTTTTAAAAACAAAACCTATCTAATATACCTAAAAACTACAAAATCTTAAATAGTAATCGTTTAAAAATATATATATTATATATTAGTAATTTATAAAAAATACCTAACCAAATAACAAAAGTTTAATATTATATCGGAAAAAAATAGCAATAACGCTATATTTAATAATAATAATAAACTTATAGTAAAAAACTTTACTAGTAAAATTTAATATAAAACAAATACCTAATTAAATAAAATACTAATAAAACAAAAACTATAAAACAAACCTATTATTTATAAATAATTAGAAAAAATAAAAAAAAATACGATATAAAAACTTTTTATTTAAAAATAACAAAAAAAATATACTACTAATTAAGTTATTAGTAAAAAATTAAATATCTAAAATAACCTTAATAAAACAATTAAAAATATCTATTAAAACTGAAAAATTAACGAAAATTATTTTATTATCGGATAATAAATAAATAAATTTAAAATATAAACTATATATAATAATATTATAAATTTTATATTTTATTAGCCAATATTCAATCTATTTTTATAACAAAATTAAATACCGATAATTTTTATAAAAACTATAAAAACAATTTATAAAAAAATTATATATAAAAAATACATAAAACTAATAAAAATTGCCTAAAAAAACTTTCGAAAATTCGCGATTTTTAAAAAAAATTTAAATTAAAACTACGATATACCGAAATAGTCAAAATATACTAATAAAATATATAGACTATATATAAATATAAAAACAAAAAAATAGCACCAAATTAATAAACTATCCCGTTATATAAAATTTAAATAAACTAATTATAATAACAATTATTATAAACGATATATAATATAAAAAACCGTATAATATTAATATTTTAAAAAAATATAACTAAAAATAAATATTTAATTAGTAATACTAATTATTTATTAATTATAAAATTAAAGCAAAAATAATCGATTTTATATAAATTATAAAAGATTATATAAAATAACGATATTATAATATTAAAAAAAAAATATCCTAAAATTAAAAATTAATATTATTTAAAATATTAAAACTATTACAATATAGCAATAATATTATAATTAAAAACATAATATACGTATATAAATAAAAAAAATATTCAATAAAAAGTAAATATTAAAAAAATAGCTAAATTAATAAATCGTTAATCAATAAATAAAAAATAACAAAAAGTAACTATAAAATATTAATAATTAACTTAAAAAATAACTTAATATTTTAATAATATAAATATTAAAATCGATAATTATTTTATTATTAACGTAATTTATAATAATTAAAAGCTTTGAGCTTTATTAAATTTAAAAAAACTAAAAAATTATATATTTTTAAAAATAATAAATAAATATAATATACTTTAAACTATAAAAAAATAACTCTATATATTTAAAACTATAAATAAAAACCTAATATTCTATAATAACGGTATAGTTAAAAAAGAAACTATAAAACTTATTTTAAATATTATCGGTTATAAAAAATAACTTACGTTCGACATTACGAATATATTAAATTTCGATATAATATTAGAAATACTCTAGTTACGGAAAAATAATCCTCGAGTAAATTAAAAAATTAGCCGTTTCCATTAAAATATATTAAAAAAAAGCTTAATTTCTATAGCGCTATAAAAGCCAGCCGTAAATAAAACTCAACGGCACCTAATAATTACTTTAATAATATAAAATATCGAAGCAAAATAAAACAAATAAATTATTATTTCCGAAAAATATAAAGAATTTCGCAATTTATTTAGTAAAAAAACTAGATTATAATAAAACTACTTAAATATAATAAATAAAATTACTATATACTTTTTAAAAAAAAACAAAAACCGCGATTTTTTTTTATTTACAATATAAACAAATAATAACTCGAAATATTTAAAAAATAGATAACGAAAAAACTTAAAAATAGAAAAATCCAACGATTAACGTCGCCAGTAAATATATTATTCTTTATTATACCTAAAAAATTAGGAAAAAATAGAAAACTTAAATAAAAAATTTGCCATAATTTTCGAAACTTAAACAGCAAAATTATTAAAAATCAATATCTTTTATTATTAATTAAAGATATAAAAAACCGATTATATAAAATATAATAGTTTATTATACTAGATTTATTTAATATATATAATTTAATACGTATTATTAAAAGAGAAAAATAAAAAACGGCATTTCGCACTTTATATAGATATTATAAATATTTACTAATATTATTTAGTTTTACTAATATATTAGTATTATTTTAAAAAGTAATTAATATAATACTATAAAAATATTTTAATTATTTTATAATAATATATCTAAATAATATATTAATATACTCTAAAATATTAGAAAAATATAAAAAATACGTTAAACTAATATTAAAAGTATTATAAAACGCAAAATTATTAGTAAATTTAAAAAAAAACGAATTTTATAAATAATAAATAGATTTTTTAAAATTTACGATATTTTTAAAAAAAATCCAGATTTAAAACTTTAAAATATTAACAGTTAAAAACTAACTACCGCCGAAAAATATTATTAAAATATAATCGTTTATTAAATTTATAAATTATATATAAACGTTTATTAAAAATTTTAATAAAATAATAATTTTATTAATAAACTTAATTAAAAAAAGAATTTTATTTATTTAAACTAAACGTAAATAAAAAGCTTTTAATTAAATTAAAAAAGCAGTTTTTAATATATTAATATTAAAGTTTCTAAATTCCGACAAAAAATTCGAAATTAAAATCGATACCTATAATTTTACTATTAGAAAATAATTAAAATAACGAAATAAAAAAAATAAACTATATTTAATAGCTTTTTTTTCTAAAAAATTGTTAAAACTTTAATTTAATTACTAAATATACAATAAAAAATTAATAATTATTATAAAAATATTTTATAAATAAAAACCCTATTTTAATAAAACTATAATATTAATAAAAATTTATAATAATTATAAAAACTTTATAACTTTTATAACGACTAAAAAATTAAATAAACGACAAATTAGATAGGCAAAATTTCTGTCTTAATTTAATTTTTAAATTATTTATATAGTAAGAAAAAAGAACGTACAAACGGACATTTTTAGCCGTAAATTGGAATATAAACAAAAAATACTACTTTTAAGCTAAATATTTCTAAACTTTACAAAAAAAAATATTTTATAATCGCGATAACTTAATAAAACTATAAAAAATAAACCGATTGGTTAAAAAAATATTTTCAAAAAACTATAAAAAAAAACCTTTTAAAAAACATTATATTTTAAAACAATATATAAAAAGAACTAATTAAAATAAATAATATTATAATATATAAAAATAAATTATATATATTACTAATATTTTAAAAAAAATTAATTAAAAAACTATATAAATATCTACTAATAAAATATTAAAAAAAATTCAAAATATTTTTAAAACTTCAAAAAACCTACAATTTCCCTAAAATAAAAAAAGTAGTTAAAAAAATTATCGAAAAATATAATTTCTACAATAAAACTAAACTATTATAATATAAACTATATAAATTACTAAAACTTATATTATTATTAAACAAAACGTAAAAAATAGTTATATTTAATTTTATTATAAAACTACTATTTTTTAAAAAACTTATAATAAAAATATTTTATAATAATATTTTTATTATAATATATAAATTTATAAAAATAATATATTATATCTTTTATATTAAAATAAATATAGCTAAAAACCTTATATATATTATAATTCGATATTTTATAAACCAGTATAAAATATCTAAAAAATTTATATCTAACAAAAATCGAAAAATAGTATTTAAATACTAGCAGTTTTTAATAAAAATTCTAAATATTAAAAACAAAATATTTACAAAATATTACCTATAAATTAATAAACAAACTAAACGTTTTAATTAAATTTTAAAAACTTATTTATAATACTATACTAATAAATAATAAAATAATTAAATTTAAAAATTACTTAATATAAAATTCGTTTATAATAATTTAAATATTAAATCTATCGGAATATTACTATTTAAAATAAATTATAAATTTAACCTAAACGTTTTTAAAATACTATTCAAAAATATTACTATATTATATATAAAAATCTAAATAAAAAATCTAATTAATTTACAACAATAAATACAAATAGAATTAATATTTCTATAACAACGTTTAAAAATATATTATAATAAAAAACGGTTATTAAAGCTAACTTTAAAAAAAAAAAAAAATTTACCTATTCCGACGAAATATTAAAACGAAACGACTAAACAAAAAACTTGATTTTAAAAAAATTAGACCATTTAAAATTAAAAAAGTTTTATTAAATTTAAATTACTAACTATTACTATTTTAAGAAATAAAAATATATCTAATTTTTTATATTTTATTATTAAAACTAATATTATAAAATATTAAATTCGAAACATAACTCGAAACCAAGCTTAACTAAAATATATACAATATTAAAAAAATACTAAATTTATATTAAAACAAAATTATTTTCGAATATTTAATATATTAAAAAAATTATCTATATATAAATAATATTTAAAAACTTAAAACAAATTTATTATCTATTTTAGTAATTATAGCAAATTACTACTATTAATATTTAAATCGATTAAAACTAAAAAAAAAGGGTCGCTTTTCTAAAAAAAAATTAAAAACAAAACCTAAGCTAATCGAACCCTAATTAATAATATTAATTATACTACTAATATAAATAGAAACTACGATATTAAAATTTTATCGCTCGAATTTGTTTAATTTATCTAAAAATTAAAAACCATAATTTATTATTTAAGCTCTATAAATAATAAAAGAAAAACGTTAAACCCGTAACTAGTTAAGTTTTATAAAAGCTTTTTTAAACTTTGCAAAAGTTTTTTAAATTTCCTATATTAAACAGCTAAAACGTTTAAAAACTGCTTCCTTTTCGTCTTTTAAACGACAAGATTCGAGAAATACGCGATTTAAAGAATTTATCAGAACCTTAAAACCGTCATAAAAAATCCCGCAACAGATACATTTTTTACAATAAAAAACTCCGTCCATTATTTTATATTCCACCTTCTACCCCTTCTATTAATATACGTAATAATTAAAACAAGATATAACTTTAAAACTAAATTCGTTAATTATAGCAAAAAGACGGTATTGTTGTTCGGTTTTAGACAAATATATACGTCGAGCTAATATAATATATTAATAAAATATCCCGCTAAGCGCGTAAAAAGAAAAAACGCGATTAAAAAAATAGAAAAACCTACGTTATTTATTATTGAAAATAATAATAATAATAATAAAAAATATTATTATAAACCAATATTTTAGCAAAACTAATAACCTAGCTTAATATATATAAAACTTTATAAATATTTATATATATTTAAATAAAAAAATTAAGCAAAGAAATTATATAATTTTAAATTAGTATAAAATTAATAACTAATCTATAATTTAAATTAATAACTTACTACGATAATTTATAAATTGGATTAGTATAAAATTAGTAACTAATTTATAATCTAAATCGGTAACTTACTATAATAATCTATAAATTAAATTAATATAAAATTAATAACTAATTTATAATTTAAATCAATAGCTTACTATAATAACTCGTAAATTAAATTAATATAAAATTAATAATTTAAAAAAATACTAAGAAAAAAATTGAAATATATAATCTATAATATTTCCTTTTCTTTCGTAATTCTTTTATTTAGTTATTAATCTAAATATTTTTTACTTTTTAAAAATTAAATAAGAGAAAACTTTTAACGACTATTTTACGTAACAATATCTATAAATGCTCAGCTATTCTCTCTTATAGTTATAAATCGATATTGTCGTTAGTTCAGCTAACCCTTACTTTTAGGAACAAACCTAATTGGCACGAATAACTATTAGTTAGACGGGTCGTTACAACATATGAAGTACAGAACTAGAACAGACTCCTGCACAAACCTAGTTCAATAGCATTAATCACATGAAAAATGGAAGGTCTTCTTCGGTTTTTATTACCTTTTTTTTCTTTTTTCTTTTCTTCTATTTTTTCTGCTTTGGTAGCATCAAGCTTTTCTAGAAGCCGCACAAGTTCATACGCCATATTTACTTCTTTAGGGCTCTCCGATGGAGCAAACATCTCATCATCTGGAGCCTTAGCATAGCGAAAGAGCCATTGCTTCTTATAGCCGTATTAGCTGAAAGAACTAACTCTTATCGGTGGTATAGGAGAGAGGCCTGCGTAAGGCTGCCTTGGGCCCCCAGACTTCACAACAACAGATACGCCAACCACTTGTTTTCACGCCTTCTGCTCATTCTCGGTAGCAACCTTCTCGATATAGCCAGCGGTCTTCACGTTCTCTTCGAGAATCTCCTTTCCACCCTCGAAACCCGCTCGCTGTTTTTCAAAACCTGCTCGGCTTGATCGTCAGGTTTTTAGTTGATGGCCTTATACATGTCATCCATGAATTCATGAAGATTATCGAACCGCTCGCGAGCTCCGCTCCGTCCAGTTGTGATGTAGCTGGCTTCAGCCAACTGGGTGGCTTGGGCAGCCTCTTCTAGGTGGCCGGCGATAGTGTGGGCGTAGGCAAGGTGCTCATATCCGTGCTCAAGGCCGTCTGCAGTGTTGAGTCCCTCGTCATTCAAGAGTTTGAGATACTCTTGTGCTAGGCGCACGCCATGTTCTTCGTCCTCTGGCACGATGGCCGGTTCGGTTGATTTCTCGAAGCTGTAAGCCTCTTGCAAGCCTTGACTAATCATGGAGAGACGCTCTCTTCGGGCATCGGACTGCTGGTATTCTGCAGCGCTGCAGCTGTGGCATTCGCATTGAAATTCGATGACTTTCTTGCGATCTTCACGGGACTTGAGAAGCTCTTCGCCGTAATAAGTGTAGCTGATGCATACTTCCTCTCCTTGGGCTAGATCTCTCATGGCGTTGATGCGTACTTGGTTTTGCTCTGGGTCGTAATGCCAAAATGCGTTGGGTGTGCACGAGTGGTTCATCCTACTATAAGTAGGGAACACACCATGGCCGCGAAAGTCCTCGCCTCCTGGTGTACCCATCTCGCAAGCATTGGTGCGAAAAATCTTGACGACCGTTTTTGCGAAGCCAGGGTCGTCTTGACGGGCGATTGCCGCTAGGCATGAACGGCAGGTTAGCTTAGTATCATCGGCTCGGAGGTCAAGGTATTTTGCTTTGTCTCCTTCGGAAAGCTGGCGGAATTGCTCAATCATCGACGGGATCTGGATTTCATCGCCTTTCTCTTCACCTAACAAAGCTATTATGGGACCTTCGGTGATGAGGAGGGAGCCGGCAGCGATAGACTGCGAAGTGAAAAGGCCAACACCACGGGAACCGGCGTCAAGAATGGTCAGCCCTTCTATTGGCGATTAGCAACAGCGATGTTATGGTAACTGAGGCTATCTTACCGTGAATCATAGGGGAATCGGCGTATGTGTTGGCCATCGTTGTGGGATGGGAGCAATCCGGCATCACAGGTTATTGATATCGGCCTCTTGCGGAGGTGCAGACCTGGAAGCGACGACGATCTTAGATTGTGAAAGGGGAGCAAGGAAAAATGAGGTGTGGCGATGCACACAGGGGCCTGATATATATATATATATATCCAGCTATCAATGATGTGTCTTGATAGTGAAGGGGAGGTCGCCACAGGAAAAGAAAGGGGGTAGGGAGAAAGTTGGGGTCGGCGCACAGGAAGTAGGAAACTGTGTTGAGGTAATTGAAGTCGGGAGGTGAACATCAAAGGACGCCGGTACGTTAGATAAGGGTATGCCGTGACCCTTACGGAGATAAGTAGAATGAGGAACAATAGAGGAAAAGGACTATTGGACGTAATGGGATGAAGAATGTTATACTTAATACTTGTACTTGGATACCAAGCTTCAGTTCCTGTTCATCTGATGAAAACTGATTAATCATTTCTTCACTGAGCCATATTGTCGTTCTCGCATTTTTGTGTGCATTGTCTCATTTCTGTTTCATTTCATATGAGCAAGAACACTTGCATAGGAGATTGGGGGGTTCAATGCGCAGTGATTATAGACATGAAATTCAAGACGTAATGCTAGCTGTGACTTATATTTCATCAAAACATTGGATCACTCCCGTAGTATTCAAAAAGAAACAAATCGGATTTCATGGCTTATGACTGTGCATTCCCAACGCCGTATTTGAAGCGAGTTGCCGTTTCCAGGCCAGGTGCAACGTGGAGCTATATCACATTAGTACTGATCGACAACACAGACATATTGGCAACGCTCTATGATAAGAGTAGATTTATCGCATTATTTTCACTTTGTGCACAGAATTTCATATGATGGGTGTTGTAAGTGCAGTGCAAAGAGTTGAGAGAATCTCATTGTTGTTGTCTTGGGAGATTCTGAGACAGCCTTTATCAACTGTGACTATTGGCTCCTGGCACTCAAGTATCCAAGCAGAATACTACCTGAAGTAAGCCAAAAGCTTGAGATTGCAAACGCCCCCTGGATATCCCCTTCTACAATAGACCAGACGATTCCGAAAACTAAGCTAGAGGAAGATAGAAAAACCACAACTACTACATAAATAGTGCGCCAATGCCATTCAGTCCTGAAAATGGATACCCCACCCTAGCGCCTCTGTGTGTTCCGATGCTAGAAGCTCTCCGCATGTCCTCTTAGGCAGCTGGTCGTAGATGGTGGTTTGCCTATCTGCCACGCATTCGGGACTTTTGGAGTAATGTGTTAGACGGTTGGACCCTATGGCAGGGACGTAACCAGGATTGATCCTTGATGCCGGGTTGCAGCGATATTCAACATCGATCTTGTCCTTCGGGGGAAGACAGATAGATACAAGATGAATCGCAGGCGTCCGCATGCTTGTTAACCTCGACAAATGATCCCAGGTCGATCGAAAACTGTAAGACTTATTCAGCAGTCACGTAGATATTACCTTGTAGCAGCGCATCTATTGAGGGTTCAGGCGAATAGCGGTATACATACCCTTGTCAAGGATAGTTGACTAACTCCCCGGAGAGTGAACCACGTTTTGGAATTTCGATAGCTATGGTACTCACTGTTTAAGAGCCGGAACATCTCTTGTTCTTTGGAATATTGGTCAACGCCTTTTTGGTGCATTTTAGTCTGGCGCTCTCCTTTCTCTATGCAGAGCAGCAAGTGTGAATTGTTTGCGTTGGGAAGAGTTGTTGCCATCGAAGAAGGTTGAGGGCTAACGTTGTGCAGTGGCAATGATGTTATGTTGGATTTCGGCTTTTGTAGTTTTCCTGTTATAGGAGAAAAGGTAATACACGACACAAGCCCTATGACTAGTAGCCTTCCAGCTTGCTTGAGAAGTCCGAACCCGGCAGTGCTTCCGCTTTGCGAAAGCTCATCTTCCAAATTCTCAACCGCACCGGGCTTTAGCTCTATAAAGTCGTCAAATAGAGGAGTGCCACATTGCTGCTTAAGTTACTTAGCAATAAGTACATACAGGTAAGGACGGAGAGGAAGAGGCAAAGACAATACCAAAATAAAAACGAAAAACCCTACACATCTCCAATTGACACGTTTTGTGCCCTTGGGGGCAGGTGGCTGATGCCATGGCCCAAAAATATCAAAGATCCGATCTACGAGGATAGGAAGGCTACTCAAATTAGTACGAATCTCCCCATCCGTGTGGGTGGGGCTTTGGCTATAACCCGTATTGTCCTCAATTTAGGGCGTCTAGAACCCAAGGTTGTGATTTTCGTCTGCCTAACTCCTCTGAAAGAATCAACATCACCCCCACCATCCCTGGCTATCTAATAGGAAGTGGCATACTTCTCGTTACCAGCTTGAAAGCTAGGACCATTATGGCCAATTTCACCACTCTGTAAGATTGCTGTCTTCGTGTGCTACTGGTGTTGTAATTGTGTTGCCAAGGTCCCGTCGTCCCCATGCTGGCTTCAAATTCCTGCATCTTTTCAAGTCCTTCAAGGGACTAGCCGTCTTTCTGCTCCAATATGTTGCCCGCTGAGTGAGGAGTAGGGTCATCCAAATGTTGTTGATTTTGATCTTTTGGAGGGAGTACAAGCGTTCTCAGTCCACTTCGAAGATCCTTCATGGAGATCCTCCTTCTAGAATATCTATTTCTTGAGTATTCGCGATTTCTTCAGAATCGTATTCAGAAACCTCTTCCTCTTTCTCTTCAAGTAAACAACCGGAAACGAATAACAGGGTTCTCGCAGGGAGTGTAGTGGAAATGTACATGGGCCTAATACAGTTGGATCAGTGCATGCGGTCTCCTGATATTACAATGAGGTGATCTCCAGAAGGGAAGATTCTGTGTATGTCCCAATAGCTAGCTGCCTCGTACTTATAGGCAGACAATGCCCCGCGCTAGATCGTTTTCGAGTTGGGCTCGAATTTCTGCAGCATGTGTCAGCAAAGCTGAAGCCACTATCCGTAACAGGGGTGGAGATGTCAGCATGGAGCTTGAATGATACCAAGCAAGTACCTTGACCAAGTACAAAGTGAAATGGAAAAATTGCGGGGGTTCAGGTAACATGTATTCTGGGAACAAGCCCACAGCCACAAAAACTGCGTATTCAATGAATCTCCCTTGTCCCTGAGATTTTGCCGCAGCAGCGCCGGTAGGGTTTGATTGACACGATACAAAGGGGACTGCACGGTAATTGAATTAGGGACTTAAGGGTATGCAGAAGGCTGAGTCAAGGGGCAAACTAGGAGACTAAGTGCAATATATTTGCAATCAACATAGCAATAACGTTATACAGACAGGATTCAAGAAACAGATTGCATTTAGTTTAAACTATGTAAACAGCTAACTGTAAATCGGATCAACTTTTTTTTTAGGTACATGATAGTTGCGGATTCTAACGTCAGAAATCTTCCTCGGTTGAGAAAGAGCGTTGAACGTCATCATCACCACTTAACCCCGAAGACCACGGGCGCGTGAGTTAAGAGGAGTCTAATCGGAGGTTTGTCTGCGGTTCTCAAAACGGGCCCGCACACGATTGATCGCAGCAGCCACGTCTTTGTCAAGACCGAAAAAGACCCACGCACCAAGGAACGCTGCAATCCAGATGAACACATAGAGCCACAAGGCAACTGTCTCACCGAAGACGTCTGTGAGGGGGATCAAAGGACTGGCTAAGATTCGTAAAAAGCCTGTGAAGAATGAGGGCGCTAGTTCAAGGCAAAGCAAGAATCCAGCAACCAAAGTGAAAGCAATACGAATGAAAGAGCCCAGCGAATCGATTACAGACAGTATGCCTTGAGAAAGGCGCTTAGCCAAGCCCCAAAAGACGAGCATGGTCGTCAATCCTGCCAGGCAACTGCCTGCGAAAAGCACGGAGCCTACAAAGCTGAGCGCTAGAATTTTCTCCAAAAACGTGACGACTAGCCGTTCCAGGGACGACATCCCTTCAGAAAATAAGAAAGACAACAGCATCCTTTTGGAGTGATCGAGATGTGACCGTCGTATGTAAGAGGCAGTTAACCGATAGTACTGTGGATCTGATATCCAAGTTTGTGGTATTAGACAGATCTTCCTGAAATTAGCACGATTATATACAAACCAGACTCGCAGCTGTTGAAAAGATCTGTTACAAAATCAAATCCTTTGTGGCATATCAAACACTTAATTTGTTGAGCTACATGCTACCATTTCTTTGTCTTCGATAGTGACATTCTCTTTCTGTCTGCTTAGGACATTACCAAAGTTGTAACACCCTTCCGTAGTACTGTTCATTCTTAGGCTTCTGCTTGACCTGCGAAGAATCGACGTCCGCCCTTTAGCCTTTCGGTCGACCCGCAAAGGTCATTAAGTTAACAATGATGAAATCAGTCAGCCCAAGATCGAAAAGCTTAAGAGATAGGAATCAAAATAAGGTATTTCCTTCCAATCTTAAGCGAGTTCCAACGTCCCAAAAGGAGTTTTCAACATATTAAAGGGTTTTGCTCAGTTTTCTATCTTTCATGAACTTGATGATATCCTGGCTGATTTATCCCTTGATGGTTTCGATTGTCTTTACTTTCCGAGGGCTGCTGGTGGTGCTTGTTGGTGACTTCATCCGCGCCTTGGTTAAGTCTTTATCAAGTGTGTTGTGTTCCAGAAACATTACATTGAGAGGCTCTTTAGATTGGTCTGTTGAACCTTGATCTCCACAGGAATGGCATATTTGTAAGAGCTGAGGCAGCTGGGGCACCTGAAAGGTCGGCCACAACGTACACGTAGTTGAAGGGTTGGGTTTCGAGGACTGGAAGACTTTTTATGGGCGATAGCGTTTTCTCAACTCGAGTTTTTAAGTCATTAAAGCGAAGTGCTATGGTAATCCTTGTACATCCCACTATTGGAAGCTGTTTGCAGGAGGTCGCTAGGGATCTTTCAATTGATCGTGCTTCTGAAGGGGTCTGAACTCGGTTATTCGATCCGTTCTCCCAAAATCAGATGAAGTCTTGTGCAACATAGTCTTGAACTTGGAGCTAGTATATCGCCTACCAGTCCAGCTTCGGGTTTGGTACAAACCCTCCTCCTTTGTGGAACATGCAGATACCCTCGATCTGAATGTCAGTCTGCTATGAAGGCGTCTCTTCTTACTCACAAATCTCGGGATTGATACGATACTTACTAATGATGTAGCTCCAAAAACTTCCGCGCCGTGTACTCTCCATCTTTTGACATGTTGGTCGGTGTTGGCTAATGCAAAGTGAGTGTCTAAGAACCGCATGTTGGTCTTTAAAGCGAGATTTTAAATGAGGTCCTTTTACATCCATGAAAGCACGTCCCGGTAGCAGCTAATGGACTAATTGAGTTATTAATCTCTATTTGTCCGGCAGACAGTTTAAATTGATTTACGATATTGTTTTCAATAGAAGTTTGGACTGAAAATAGGAGATCCTGGATATCATGCAGCCAGCCCTGCCAATGATGCCCTTCATCCCTCAACTTGCAAAGATGTCTCCACTGACAATCTCCACGACGGCACAGCTATCTCAAGTAGAATGTATAGAGACAGGCGATTCTCAATGAGAATTTGGAGTAGTGGCTCTTTCGCTTAGTGCCTTACTACGTATAGCGATCTGACAAGATCTTATTAAAAAAGCTTGTTCCAATAACACTTGCTTGAATATCTAAATGAGCAGTAATTGTTCATCTTATCGGATCAAGAAGCTTTAAAGACAAGAGGATCTTGTAGTACAGTTCAGACGAACACCTTCGGATGTTTCCATGAAGTTTTAAGTTGATTGGGGTATCAGGGTTGCTAACATGCCAGCCCTGAAAATGCCGAGGGGACTGATTATTCAAGGGCTGGAAAAATAAACCGGTTTACTTACATTATGGAATCCCTTTTTACAAAGTTTAAGCCCTAGATCACTTTGTATTCTTAGCTTCTCGAAGTCTTCATGGATTCCGGGCGATAGGTTTACCTCCCCAACGATTCTCTTCCTCGAGCTAGCTCTACTAACGAACTGCGTCAAATGTCAACAAATCCAATCAAACCAATACGATGATATCAAAGCAGCAAGGTTGATTTATGTTGATCAAAACTCATTTACATCTAGCCGCAGGTGGCTGTTCGATATGTATCTCTCACATTTATAAGTGCGTGCTGTCTTGGCCCTGACGACTTGTACCGGAAAACAAATTTGAACAAGAGAACAGAGCACAAGATAGCCAAGCCAGTATATATCAAAGCAGCAATTTCTAAGTCCCAAGGTCTAGGTTGAGGAGGAAAAATATGAGTTACTTAGGAAAAGAAAACAAGTACAAGCGAGTGATTTATCATCCACCACGGCGACTCGCCGGCAGTATCTAATTTATGTACCTACCAAGCTTCCTAGTCTAACCTGCAGGCCTTATAAGGCGTACTGGGTAAGGTTTATAAATAAATTTCTGTATTTCTGGCTCCGTGTTGATCCATTAGAGGGCAAGATCTGGACTGCTTAACACAGTGAGCGCCAAGTCAAGTCGCTCAAGCCACCGCAGGGGAAAAAAAAACAACCTTGATGGCCACTACCCACCTAACCCTAGTCTAATAATCCATCTCAGAATGATGAAAATCCCTACATGTATCCGGAAGGGTAATAAACCTCGCGCTATGGCCTCGGGTCACATCTAGACCCATCCAGAATGAGTACCTTGCTGGCCCCCTCCTCTTCCTCTTCCCCCGTCCCCTTCTCAACCCTCACCCATCCGTCTAAAGCCACCAACCCTCTCGGCAAAGGTCCTACCTAATGCAAGCATCCTCTCCCAAAAGCCCGCTTCCCCTCTCCATTCGTCCGTGTATCTCCTCCCCCTCCCCCAGAATCGAGATCCGTCCCACGTGGTGTACGTGCTGCAGATCCCCGGTGGCGTGCGTCTTTCCCGCCCCTGGACGGTCTAACGGTCTACGTTTTTCTGGGTTAATTGTCTTGAATTATTACGTAAGGTTGGAGCCGCATCTTAACGACATGTCTTGAACATGATGTATATATGTATGCATCCCTTACCCATATACACTTACTCGTTTCCAATTCAACTGTATAACCATTCCACGATATAATTTACATCTATAGAAGAACAGCTGCCAGTATTCAACACCATCCTTTTCTCTACATTACTCGAAATCGGATTCGAAATGGACTTTTATATTCTCAATGGATGAGCGGTGATTACGAAGAATGGCCACATCCTCGAGATCCTGCGGTTTACTTCGATAAACATGATTCTGAGCCTTAGAGACATGGTTGGTGAGCTGTCAAGACACCGTCAATTAAGTTCAGCCCACATTATGAACGTCTTCGATGTCATTGTTAACGACACGTCAAGATACTTTACACGACAATACATATATTCACGACGAGAAAACCCAATGATTAGGAATGGACAAGCTTTCTTATTATATTCAAAAGACTAATCTACGCCTCATCTTGACTCTATTTTACTTTTTGGTATTTCATTTTCATCAGGTCATTCCCAATACCCTCAACCTCGACAGCCGAAGAGAAGACTTAGTGGGGAGGCATCTTGTCGAAGGAAGCCTCAGGCTTGTCGAAGACGTAAGGGAGCTTGCTGACGCACCAGATCTCGGCGGCCTATGAATCGAGTTAGTTATTACGAGTCTTCTCTCTTCGCAGTGGTAGAAGGAAAGACAAATGGCAAACTTACGGGCTTGAGGGCCTTCTTCTGCTCAACCTCGAGAGTGCCGACCTTGAGGGCGACGATGGGGGCAACGGTGGGCTCGTGGTAGATAGGGGAGCCGCACTCGGAGCAGAAGACACGGTTGACAGTGTTACCAGAGTCGGCCTTGCCGGCGTAGGTCTTGATGGGTCCGTTGACTTTGACCTTGTCTTTAGGGACAACGGCAACGAGGGCTGTAGAGAAGCAGTCGTGTTAGTCGAGTCTCCTTGGGACAATCAAGTGAAGAGGGGTAAGGACGTACAGTAGGTGGAGCCGGTCTGGCGCTGGCAGTCGTCGCAGTGGTCGTAGGCGACGTTGAAGGGGTCAGAGTCGACGGTGTAGGTGACTGCTTTGCAGAGACAGTGTCCGGAAAGGCCCATTTTGTATGATTTTAGGGGTTTTATTTGTTGGTAATAGGTTGATTGGATTTAGTGATGGTAATGAAGAGGGGAAGTTCATGAGACAAGAAGAGGAGCGGCACTCTCTTATAAGTAGCCAGGCGGGGCAAGAGGAGATAGGACAACTAGCAGAGCCAACCTAATGCATACTACTACCTATCTGAGAGAATCCT
Source organism: Xylariaceae sp. FL0255 (assembly GCA_022578795.1). NCBI lineage: Eukaryota > Fungi > Ascomycota > Sordariomycetes > Xylariales > Xylariaceae > Xylariaceae sp. FL0255. The sequence goes on from MU388878.1 coordinate 259,611, forward strand.
ATCATGATACTGGAGCTGGAATAGCGGAGGCCGGCGGCGCAGCTTTGCCGACAGGAGGAGAAGAAAGCCCTGTCCATCTCCTATATTCTGATCCCAGGAGGAGGGGTCCGGATAGTAGAGCCACGGATACCTGCTGCAACGCAGATCTTCCTTCAAAGGCGTAAGCAGATAATGGAAGAATGTACGTCTATCAACCTGCGGTGTGCAGTCAGCGTATAACTTGGTGGCTGTGTGCCGTCGGGCCCACGAGGTTTACTGTACTGGCGCTCGAACAAGACATTCTAGGAGCTGTCATTGGCTGTTTACATAATGCGAGCTTCGATGTATACTCCCGCGCGGGGCTTATTTCCCTGTCCCATCCTGGCGGGGTAATCGTGACGATAGCGCCCCCTCATGCTTCGCATATGTCAAGGTGAAATCTAGGGTCGAACCCACAAAGGAGTGCTTAACACGATTTGATTTTGCGATAAGTGCAACCAATCCCTGTCCAGGCTCGCCGAGCGGGCAATCTGCAAGGGGGCGGTTGTTTGCTCCTCGTTGTTGTTTAGAAAGATCTCATTAGCTAGAGAAACGCCACGTTCCCAAGCTAAACGTTGGTGAACTTGCAAAAGACTAGGGAGGGTCCTTTGTTTGGCGCGATGGGTCTTGGGACAAATCCCGGAATTATTTGTCATATACGACCTGTGATTGCTATGTGTTAGGAAGCCCCGCGGCTCTGCCCCGCGAAAGCATTCATTTGATGGGAATGTGTTGAAATTTGGAGTATAATACCAACAATAGCGGGGTTCATTTGGAATAAGGATTCGCCTTGTGGGAACGCAGAGGATGCTGTGCATTAGTTTCATATGCATAGAATAATGGGTCAGGATATTCGTAAGCACCCGCTGTTGCTAACTTCTTTGCTATTCGTTATGAGATATCAGGAGATAGGCAGTGAGTTGCAGGATACAGCAGGAGATACGTCAGCGCTAAGAACAGTTGCATCCAATGCCGGTTTCTTTGTCCCGCGTCCTACTTGAAAACTGCAACTACTCTGTTTCAGTACTTGAAATCCTGTGGAACCTGGTGGTGATAATTTGCGTGTAAGATGATATGAGGGTTTCAGTTAATACATACCTGCCTTTTGGAGGTACGCAAATATGATACGTACGTGACGCAGGACTCATGTAGCAGAAGGCCCTACGTTTTGTGAAAGAAATTGGCTAGGCAAACAACTCTTCGATTATTACGGTGAGGCTGCAACGAGTTTCGTGGTATTGATCTTTGACCTTTGAACATTGAACTCTTTCGGCTTGAAGGCCCTGATTCTCAAATCATGATACAAATCCGGTAGTGGGGGTGCAATGGCGCTGCCGGCATTCCGACCAGGATTTTAGAAAACAGCCCCTGCACGGCCGCCTTGACTGCATGACCGAATGCAAATTGTACAGAACCGGAGCTCCCGTCACGCCGTGCAGCATGAACACATTGTACTTTGCGAGATTTTCGGAATTATCCGCCTCAGTCATTTGTCAGTATGAAGACACGTCAATTCTTAAACACCAGAGTTAGAAAAACCCATGACACCGGAACACGAAGAAGGAAAACTTCCAGCCAAAAGAGTTCCATACTGCCCCATGCGACATAATCGGCGATAAACATCTTGAGCACAAGGTGCCGATAAAGGTGCCGAATCTTGTCACCTTCCTGTGCCAAAACGTATCCATCCATTCCCGACAGTCGGAAACCACGAACATCCTTCGCGGGAGAGGAAGGTGTGGCCTGAGCCGATGTAAGTGGTCGATAGATCTTTTCAGGCAGTTGACGAAGGTTCTTTATCGCCATGAAGTACCCATAGTCGACATAACTGGATGTGGTCAGCGGTGGTGGTTGTTTCGTCACGACAAGCTTTGGAAGGAGGTGGGGGTTTGATATCCAAATGGTACAGTTCTCGTTCAACTCGCAGAAGACGGCCTCCAGGTCATGCGCATAATGTACGAATCTCGAATAAAACGCAGGTGTCAAGACTCTAAGCTCCAGTTGGTCTGCCGCGGAAGGATCTCTCAGGGCAGATTGTGACAGCATCTGCTCATCGACCACATTCACGACGCCCGACGAAATATATCGCACTACCAGTGATGAGGACGATTGGGAAACGAGATGTCTGAGATACCTCCGGAATATTGGTTCAAGTTCTAATTCCTCCTTCGTCGCATGCCGACCGATGCTCTCCTTTAGGGGTTCAGGGCGATACCACACATGAAGCTGCCTTTTGAAGAATAATAGTCCGGCTTCTTTGACAATTCTTGGGAAGGTAACGAAGCCCACCCACCACCATTTTAACAAGAAGACGAGTTCTTGTGTCCGTCCGATTTGCAGAGGATCGAGAGCTTCGCCAGACGAAAAGATGCGAGCCACTAATTTTGCCTGGTCTTTCGACGATTTCAAATTGATTGTGTTGTCTATGGGTCCTTTTCCTTCCATCTTCGACGCCAGGGGGTCGTGCGCAATCAAAGAATATGTACCCTTTCGTGAGTTGAATGGAGAGACGTGGAAATCCTTTGGCCAACTCTTTTTCAGAGCTTGAATTGCAGGTTCCGCGAAATGAGCTGCATCGGCCACAGTATTCCCATCTGTCTTCGAATCCCAAGTCAAGAGATACATGCGTCTTTCATCGAACGTGTTGTTGACTTCGAGGATCATAGCGGTGAGCTGCTTCTCTACCGAATAGAGATACCAAAACGAGACGGGGTTGAAATGATAGCCAAGAAACCTAGCTGCGGTGACCAGATAAGCAAATGGGTACTGAGGTGGTTTGACGCCCTGTCAAAGATAGTCAACCAGAGTTCCAAGGGAGGTATAAAAAAAGGCTCTACCTGAGAGGTAAGAAACGCATCGAGTTTGCCTCTCAATCCTAAGTGAGAGTTCCCTCGCGAAAGATAATCTGAGGGATCAATCCGATACCAAGTATTGAAACTTTGTCCAGCTTCAGCAACAGATACCATGCTACCAACAGACCCGCTCCAGCCAATAGGAACCCCTACCATAAGGTAGGAATAAACAAACGAGTGCTTCTTGGGAAACAGGCGAGTGTGAGTGGTCTGGCATGGAAACAACAAGGGCTTTCCCGGGCCTGTCCATGCTGCTAGTGGTGATGCTGCCGTTGGTTTTGGGCGAAGGAATTTGCGGAGAGAGTACCAGCCAATGGGTGCGGCCAAGGCGGCTTGTACCAGCGGCCAGCGAAGTTGTGGTACAAATAGTACAAGGTAACTGAGCAGTATAACTTTGTTGGTGACTGATCCATAGCGAAAACAATAGAATAGGACGGCGAACTGCCAGACAGAGGAGAGAAAAGTCAAGAGCATCATACGATGCTACCGCTTAGGTAGCCCCTTCCCAAAAGCCTCAATGTCGACGGTACAAGAATAAATGCATTGGGTTTTGGCGATTACAAATAGAGTAAGAGTCACTTATGACTACTAATCGGAATGAATGTAAGATTATTAGCTACCCCTATAGATTGATTCTGGTAAAAAGCATCCGAGATATGGATTGCCGGTCCCATGTTTGCATTTGGTGGTGACGACTAGACATTTTGCACGCAACTGCTTTTCTTGCATGAAACTGACCCACCTGCTCCGTACTACACAAGCCACTCTCGCGATGAATTATGAGGCTAATAAGTCTAATAAGGACAATAGAAGGTCCACGACTTATGTCATCTTGTGGCTGTGTGGTTGTTTGGGAGTTTGGGAAGGGCCATCATCCATGAACGGCTCTCGGTTGAACACAGCTCGAGATGGTCGGGGTGGACGGAGATGCCGAAAGAAGGAGGGAACAATGAAAAGAGATGTTGTGTAAGAAGCAAATTCTTCAAATTTAACTTTTCACAATCAATGGGAATGTCAGGCGTGAGCCACAATCCAGAGATTCCATCCCCACGCCGATTGAGTCAGCGGGCGCCGGATCCGCTTTCAGCCCACCAACTACGCCATCCCGATTCCTTGACCTTCCACCGCCTGACGAAAGATCGATTCCATCATCATTGAAAACATCTTTTCCTCAGGACAACAACCACTTGCTCAACACAACGTCTTTCCCATCGACAACATCAATTCTCCCCTCACCCCCGTACACCCTTGAAACAAGTCTTCGCGACAGATTCCGCCATCGGAAACCACCTTCCCTTCCTCACGAGACAATTTCTGGACACATCATAACCCCGCCATATTCTTCAAGATGAGTGACTGGGACACCACCACCAAGATCGGCAGCAAGACCCGCGGCGGCGGCGCTTCTCAGAGGGAGACCGTCGTGCGTAGCAGTGCCGCCCTCAACGCCGCCAAGCGATCCGGCAGTGCCATCAGCACAGAGAAGAAGTTTTCGACTGGTAACCAGGTAAGCCGCTCTCTCCCATTTTACTCCCAACAAGCCTCCTTCTTTGAATACATCCGTCTATTCTTCACACCTCCGAAACCCCGCCCCCTTCAAGACCTCAAAGCAAAGGAGAAAAGCAAAAACTAACCACCATCACCACCCCCGCAGGTCGGTAAAGGCCCCGAAGGCCAACACCTCACCAAAGTCGACCGCAGCGACGACATCATCAAGCCCAACACGATCGGCAAGCAAGTAGGCGACGCCATCAGCGCCGCCCGGCAGCGCATGGAGCCCAAGATGACACAGAAGGACCTCGCCACGCGCTGCAACACCACGCCCACCGTCGTCGGCGACTTCGAGCGCGGCACCGCCACTCCGGACCAGAAGGTTTTGTCGGCTATGGAGCGCGTCCTCAACGTCAAGTTGCGCGGCCAGGGTATCGGCGAGCCTAAGTTCAAGCCTAAGGAGAAGAAATAAAGTAAAATAAGAATAACAAAATCACAAAAAACGCGGGGTGGTCATCTTTTCCTTATTTTCTTCTATCTTGTTCTCTTACCCCTGAGAACAGAAGGGAGCAGGGGAGGGGAGGAAAGAAGACGGATCGTGGGCCTCTCTATTCTAGGGTGAAACTCAGACCTCCTTCGCCTCAGTGCGGATATGAAAACCCATCGACAACCCGGTATGATTGACGATTAAGGTGAAGGCCACCAGATACTCCTACTTATAGATAGGGGCATGACGAGCACGAAAAAAAAGACAGATCACAATATTTTTTCACATCAAAAGTAGATCTTTTATCTTTAGAAAGGCGTTGAACTACGCGAACCCATCGGCCGGCTAGCTGCATGAACGAGGCTACCAAGCTCAGGAACTCGTGGGGTGTGAAAGGAAGGGAAGGGGAAGGGACATAGATGTTGTTCTCTTCACGGCTATACAGCTCTCCTTGCAGCACTGATTAGACAGGGGAATAGACAAAGTTTTACCGAATCACTCCGTATCGTATCTAACCTATGTCCGATTTGTTGATTCAGATCATGTCGATGTTGCCTGAATGCATTGATGTAGGAATTTTCTTACCTAGCTTACAATCACTGTACAAAGTCTAAGAGGAGCAGCACGTTGCCAGTCACTTGTTGGGTCTGGCCGTGTCTGACTGGGTGGGCATGCAGGCTTGACTTACGACAGACCTCTCATGCGTATTTCAGATCAACAGTGGCACGACAGGAAAACACAGTGAAACAGGTAGATAGGTATAAAGGTATAAAGGTACTAATGGTCTTTCCAATTCCAACAAAGCCAAGGTATAAGGACAGAGACCCGTGGACACATATGCGAGTGGCTCAGTTGATCAGCCATCTAATCAACTTCTCGTAGGACGTACCTCCCAGCTTTGTCAATTCCTGTTTGATTCTTTCTTATTTCCCCTTTTCATGAGTATCGTGGGGGGGGGGGGGGGGGGGGGGGGGGGGCCGGGCGGCGGGGGCGGGGGGGGCGGGGCCCGCCCCGGCGGACAGTGGAACGACCAACGAGGTACAAAAGAGGAGACGC